>JAKCWW010000231.1:101868-130646 GCA_026260175.1 Reticulitermes lucifugus
CCTCGACGAAACGAGGAGGCCCAGGCCCATATAGGGCTGTCGAGCCATAGGGGAAAAAAATAATTCCTGCAGTTCAATCAGCCTTCTTAAATAACGTAAACAAAATTGGAGCATTTAACGCGTGCCGCTCTTTGGACGTCTTTGCCCACGTCGGGCACTCCGAATATTCCCCAACTCTCTCCTCTTCCTCCTTTCTGGAATCCTCCACCCCCACCACTACTACTGTCTCTTACTCCGTAGTTGTCTGCAAAAAGACGGACACAATCAGTGTTTTTCAGTGTCTGCATGTATTCATTCGGCTGTTGTAGTGAAGCGCGGGTACAATGCGGCTAGTGTATTTGTAGTGAAGCAACAAGTTTATGGAAACGTAATTTCTTAGTGAATTAAATTAAAAAGCGTGTGCAATTCAGAGCGAGTGTTTTGAACACTAATTACATTGGCGCAGTGTATACTTGTGTGTTTTTTTTAGCAAATACCTCTCATTAAGTGGATGCCATCAGTTGTTAATGCCGACTGTGCGGAACAAAGGTAAATATTTAAAAGTGTGTAGACTCAGATACAGAATGGTAAGAAGTAAAGCATGCCCTGTGTACACCAGGAAATAATGTAACTTTTCATTGGAAAACTTGAAAGGAAAAGAGAACACTTGGGAGAAATGTGCTTCTATGGGAAGATAGGATTAAAATAATTCTTGGAGACGGTAGCTACGAAGCTGTGGACTGAATTAAACTTGGTTAAACGTATGGAGTGGTAGTGTTTTGTGAAAACGAAACCATGAAATTAAGATATTTCTTGGCGAATGTTGTCGGGGATATGACAAAGTGAAGCCTGGTGTAAATGAACCAACGTTTTGGGGGAATCCACTGCCACCATAATCTACCCTTAAAAAGAAGTTAGTCTGTCCGAAATTAGTAAATTTCTACCAGACCAAACGATTTCTCTTCCCAAAATATAGTGTTCTTTATAGTTAGCGTCCTGAGAAACTCAAATATTACTTAATAATTGTCTTGACTAGTGAGATATAAATTTTTCAAGCAAGTCTAATTAATGTAGGTGTGCTGTGTACGTAGCTTTCAGTTGGTCTGTTAATTTCTTGAAGCCGGAAGTTAATCAAAATAATATGTAACATTTTATTCTACCCCACAGAAGACACTGCATCTTCATTAACACGGGAAATAGGTTTAGGCTGTGTAGGAAAATAATCATTTTTTAAGTCTGTGAATCGTACAAAACACAGATGCACACTGTGGGAAAGCTGATTTATTTAACGTTTTAAAGGGATAATGATTCTGTATTTTAATATAACAATTCCGTTATTGGAAATTTTCTACGGCTTATTCAAGATTTGTTATTCAAAATATGAAATTCAAATGAAATCTATAATTTTGAAAAAAAATGTGCTACTGATTATTAGGTGTATTTGTTATTTAGCGTCATTTAATTACTTAGTTATATAAGTAATTACTTAGTCATTTTTCACGATGCAATGTTTTCCCGCATAAAACAGGGATTGTTTCGCAGTGATATAGAGAAGGCCACGCAGGTCAACCTAGTGCCTGCTGTAGCCCTATTTACCTGTAATTCGACGGAAAACAGTTTATATTATGAGACTTTTTCTTTACTGCAGATGAATGGCGCATTTGTGTCACATAACAGGCTAAAACGCATCATTTCGTTTCATTACATACAAATAAACCTTTAATTTAGTCAAATACCATGGTCTGAGACACTTTTGACTGTTAATGACGGGATTGCATGGTATTAGAGGCTAGTGGCATACGAAGTAGTGGCTGTCGCGTCCTGATTAGCCGTAATGATTACAGATTGATTCACGCTTAACCAAACACGACAACGAGAGGTCCGTAGAACTGCAACGTACTTTACACCTCTAAACGCACACGATAAATACATTGGCGTGACGACGACGATAAGTCACAAGTACGCCAGACGTGTGTTAACGTATTTGTGTCTGTTTGCTGTTTGTTGCGATCTACAGATCCCGTAACGCACAGGTGGTTTTTGTAGACGGTACGTGCTACATTTTGTCTCGTTATCGAAAAATTTCTTTGTCCGCCTTAGCATATTGCACCATAGGGGAGACATGCTTACTCTCCACCTCAGGCTTATCTATTTAAAAAGCCTTTGTTCACAAAGTTAGGAAATTCTATTCTTTCTTTAATAAAAGCAATAGTTATGACTAAACATGAGAAAGTAATGCATAGTAAGTGCCCTTCTGAGTGCCTTCATTTCTTCTTGCCTCTTGTACTTGCAATTTATTGGTTCAGGTTTGACAACACACACTTTTGTTTTGTGGTGAAGGGCCCCGCAGAAGATGCTACAGACGCACCGCAGCCTAGAGGCTTATTGTGTAACCCTGTGATGAAGGTTATTAATTTTTTTTTTCATTTTTCCAAGTAATGGAGCACCGGTGGAATAACACTGACAGGGGAAAACCGAAGTACTCGGTGAAAACTCTGTCCCAGTGCCACTTTGTCCACCACAAATCCCAGACGGACTGACCCGGGATCGAATACTGGCCTCCGCGGTGAGAGGCCGGCGACTAACTGCCTGAGCCGTGGCACTGCCCCAACACACACTTACAGAAACTCGAGTCGCAGATGCCAACATAGACAGCACATAACAGGGAATACACCAACAACAACAACAACAACAACATGTACAGACAACAAAACACAGAATATAAACAAACTGGATTTGTGTTCGAGTATTAGTACTACTGACACTTCGATAGCCGAGATATGTAAAGGTTAGGTGTCCTGGGTTCATATCCGTTAAGACGCAAAAGTCGCAGTTGCAAGGTTACACGAAGTTTCGGCTTTAAGTTTTCCTTTTTTGCATAAATTCTATTCATGGCTTCTGCAAAGCGAAAGTTTGTGTTTGGACTGTACTACCATTTTCTCTGTAAATATTTATTATATTGCTACAATAAGGATATTTACGAGTAGAACTGTCTGGCAAATGAGTACTGGAAAATATTTAATATCACGAGGCATATAAATGCTTGACATGTTATACTCGTACTTTGACTCCCTGTACGTGCAATTAGATATAACTTGGTCGTGTTGTGTCTGTCGGTAAATGTGTGTCAAGGTCTGTTCTTGGTTTACTTTTCGACACTTTCTCAAATTATCATATTAAGCAACCTCAAATATTAGGTGATCTTACATTAGTGATTATTTGTGAATGATGTGAAGGGAGGCTGTCGTAGAAGGTTTTGAGGTGGACTTAGCATTGGCCCGAGGGTACTGCAGAACATCACGATAACCAGGGAGTGGGCCGATATTTTTATAGACGGGGTTTTCCCTGATACACTGTAATGTTTGTGGAGAAAATATGGCAGATGCGAACTGCGAATGTTGTCGTTCTTCCACACTGCTTGTCTTGTATAGTTGGATAAAGATTAATTTACACCAAACGGAGTTATCTGCAGCTGAACAAAATGAAAGGTAAGTTGTACCGAACTTGACGTTTGACTGTTTGACTGACTGATCCTCCTCGTTTAAGTTAGGGAGACACAACAGTCAGTTGTCAACTGGCTGAGCGAAATTATGGTTTACAATATTCTTTACTGAGTCTTTATAGAATAATGCACTAATGTAGGCCATGGTCACTTTCCTCCACGTTTTTTTTCTAATTCGTGCATGAATACCACGATATATGACTTGAGATGTTAAGAAAATGTCATTAAAAATTTTAAAATTGCTTTAATCTGACATTGCATTTGCTTAATCCAGGAATTATTGGACGGTTTATTATACCTATTTCAATCTCATTATTTAGCGAATTCGATATGTGGATCATTAAAAATTTCAAAGTGTATATTAGAATAAGTAAAATAAGAATTATTTTAAAACAGTTTTCAAATCTAAATTATTAGTGATTCTAAGTTTCTGAATATTTATCTACTTTTCCTTTCATTCTTGTTTCTTGATACTGCACTTCTTTCTTCGTTTTAACTTGTACTTACCACCAGTCTTTCCTTTTTCTGCGCCTTCTTGCTTGCCTTTCTTGTACTATTCCGTTCGTGATAATCATTTGAGCAGTTTCGGTACATTTAACGTAACAGCGTTAGTGAATATAACCATGGAAAACAAATAACGATTATTATTATTATTATTATTATTATTATTATTAACCCAAGCTCATTCAGTGATAAATATGCCTGGCGTACGGAGTAAAAATGCAAGAGAATATGAGCGAAACAAAATAAAGTTAATATCTAATTAAGGAGGCGTGAACAACGTACAGAAAATGCAGACAAAGTATGTAGAATTTGCATAGACAAGAAGGATACTCAGTGTCCGAAATTTTAAACATCAACATAAACCACCCAATAAACAAAATATATTCGAAGAGTAACCACGATCGCCCAAAAGTAGGCTTAAAGTAAGGCTTAATATATTAACCAAAGGAATGAAACATTGTTTTTAGACACACAACCAATTTTAGAGAAATATTTTGACCTATGAAATATATAAGAAAATACAAAATTGAAAACAAGATTGTAAAATTTGTGAGCCCGCAAATTAATAGTATTCAACTTGCATACATACTTGTGTGTAGATATGTATTTATATGGCTGATGATGGTCCGTGAGAAGGACCGAAACATGTAGCACTATTGTTGAAAGCCATAAAGGGTTTTTATGTTCGACGGCAACATACTTAGTTATACTGAGACCTTATCAAGCTCTTAATCTCTTTCTGTATGAGGTAACGGAATATATCGCAGCTGATTGCTCAGAAACGACATGCATCTGAAGGTTATAGAAATGCAGTAGTTTAGGTAGAAGGTTACACATATGTAATTCTTTCCAGTAGAATTATTAAATATAAATTGATACAGTCATGTACAAGTGCACAAGAAAGTATCAACGTAAGAGAAATTGTCACATAAAAATTCGAGTAGGAAAACAAAAGAGGCCAAAGTCTTAGCTGAACAAAAATGGAAGAGGCAGTAGACAGAGAGAAAAAGTGTTTGTGTCAGAGAGGAAAAAGGTTGCACCTCTATGTCAGTTTTTGAGATAACTTCACAGAAGGAAGACAGGAGATGGTATGAGGAGGAAACTTTTTCTTCTCATGCATTATATTTTCTTCTTGATGTTTCGTTTTGTTGCTGGAGACTTTTCGCTGTTACGGCACGCCTTCTTGTTCCTTCTTCCCGCCTTTACGATAGACATGCTTGACAAAAACAAAACAGCTGACGTCCTATCACTTTAATGATGACGTCACTTGACAACCAGTGCGTTTATCAAGCCATTGAAAAAGGAGTCATTTCTTTGCCCTTTTCTTTATTGCTTCTTTTTTTCTGTAATAGTTTTCCTCTCGTTATCTTGAATCCAAATTCGTGCTGAATTTCAAACACTTTGGCCATGTATCATTCTGTTGTCTACAGTTGAACATTGTCATGGTGCTACCAATGGGAAACTTGCTGACTCCTCGAAAAGTTGTCAGATTTCCATGTACAGTGGAACAAGTATTATTTCAGAAGATTCGATAGTCAGCGAATGTAATTTAAACGTGCAGTTTGATATGAAGCAGCTTTCATTCGCTTTACGTCACCGACATTAAACCTTGGTAGCTTATTCTGTAAAGTACATTGCTAAGGGCGAGACCGGGAGTGTTCGATTTTCGACAACAGCATAAATTTCATTACCATTGCGCTAACACTTTGTAAAAAAGGCATAATAACGACAGGTGTATGTCATAGGTCTCTAACCCGCTGCCGGCCAGGTTGTATTAGGCGGCCCGCGGCCACATTTGTAAATTGTGTACAGATTGTAAAAATTACACGATAATTAAGTCGGTTAGATGTACCACTTTCTGTTACTTTTCCACGTGCGGCCCGCGAACCAGCCCACGATAATGTTAGACACCCAAGATATATGTCCACATAAGGAACAGGGATATCTCAGTCGGTGTAGTTTCTAGGCTACCGGCTAGACAACCGTGGGATCGTGTTTCAATTCCCGGTAGGAACAAGAGGTTTTCCTGTTCTTCAAAGCGGCAACACGGAGTCTGATGTCCACACAAGCTCTTACTCAAAGGGTAAAGCGGCAGAGCATAAAAATGACCTTGGTCTTTCATCACGTTTAGATGTTAAGAATGGGTGGAGTTATACCTCACATCCCTTATATGCCTTCATGGAATACGCAGGAATGGTTTTACTTTCTTGTAGGTCCATGTTGCTGTGCGCGGTACGAGTGTCTCCAACGCAATTTATCATCGTTGAGATGGTGTCAGAGCCAGCAGGTGTAAACAGTGTTTTGTGCCTCTTGATGAATCTTTCCGAGTGTGCTTGCCCGTGCCCTCCTTTGTTGCTGATGTCCTCAGTGGATACGATACTCTATTCTATGGGTCCGATTCTCTGTGTGACATAACTATTCCTTTGAAAATAATTGCAGGCCAGTTCTGAAGTCCTTTAAGCCTGTATAACCTGCCTACTTCTATAGTGATACGTGTGGTATTGTGGTTTGACTCAATCTGTCACCGACGTAGTTGTGTGCTTGATACTTGAGAGATATTTGGTTCAAAGGTCAAAAAATATACAGACACTCCTGAGTGTTTCGTGGTTTTTCTGAGTCTCTACTGATAAAATACGGGTATTTTAAATAGGCCAACATATTATTTTAACATAATTATTGATTTGTTTCCATATCCGATATTACTTAATTACGGCACTTCTAAATTGTGTTTAATGAACACAAAAGTTGTGTAGAAATTTAAAGATTTTTAATTATAGACTTTTTATCCAGAGACTATATACATGTTGTCACTTCTCAATAATTCAGTATGACGTTTTAGTAAAAAGTTGTTTTTACGAACTATTGGTGAATAATGAATTGAAATTGAAGTGGAATAATAGAGTCTTAGCCTAAATTGGAAGATCCAAGGCTTCTGAGTTATGACGCTACGTAGACAGGTATATAGATGCCTACGTTTTGGAGCAGATTTTTGCATCTATATTCAGGGTAAGTCACGAAAAGTACTCATATTTCGGAAGACTGTAAGAATTTAGCTTTGCACGGGCTCACGTTGCCTACAGTTTTGCCTGGAAGAGCTAATGAAGATTGATGTAGTGTGCGTATTCTATGAATGCAGTAGCGAAGT
The DNA here is from genome assembly GCA_026260175.1 of Reticulitermes lucifugus. NCBI lineage: Eukaryota > Metazoa > Arthropoda > Insecta > Blattodea > Rhinotermitidae > Reticulitermes > Reticulitermes lucifugus. The sequence goes on from JAKCWW010000231.1 coordinate 108,999, forward strand.
TTCTTAAAGAGAAGGCTCAATGATGTAACTACGTCTCCAGCAACGAAACCTGGAGCACAGTTCTGCTCTTCCTTTGAAACTGACAGAAGTCCGTAGTGTTGGAGTATGATATTTCTGAGGAACGGTAAATTGCTGTAACACGTGTAGATACGACAGGTTTTTGTTTCTACTACGGGAGGGGAAAAATATTCCTATGCAGTTGACAGCCCGCACCACGCAACCGACTGCTGGCTGTCACGTTTACTTTGTCCCCCCCCCCCCGTCACTTTAACATTCACGTAGAAATTTGCTTTATCACAACTCACACATATCCTAACCTGCAAACCTAATTTATCTGTACACAAACTGAATACTTGCTATAAGAGGGAAAGAGGTTACGACAGAATTGTTATGGCCTTGAGTCTGAACAATCTTTGTATCGTAGTAGAAATTTCTTGAAAATAATGTGGTGAGTAAAATCTGACCGAAAGTCATAAGGCGAAGGTGTTTGACAGACAGTGCTGAAGTTTATGTTTGACGTCTTACCTAACACAGACTTCGTAAGGGAAGATAGAATAAATTGCTTTATGAGGTGGTTCGTAACTCCCCTGATTTTCTTAATGCTGTTAGCATAATTAAATTAAATCAAGTAAAGTGTAAATACGAGTATATGCAGATAGCTGTGTCATTTAATAAAGAAGAAAATTGAGTATTTTTGTCGAAATATTGAAAAATCGCTGATGCAGAAGTATCAGTGACACATCCTATATCCATAATGCCGATAAGTATAACACGTGTTTGTAATTTAACACCTCCCGAGTCTATATACCAGTATAGTGTATTGACGTAAATTCGTTAGGAAGTTTCTCAATGGCGTACGGAATTCGCTTTCTGCTCTCCCGTTTGGCAATGATATCAGCACGTAAATGGCGTAGCAATTTTATGGCTCTCGCCTTTGATCAAACACTACATTTCGCATGGGATTTTACTCATACGTGTTGTGAATGTCGACTTCTCCCTGCATGTGTGGAGCGTGCAATTCCCCGGTGACTATTCTACTTTCCGTCCTGTGAGACACCGCCGGTGTACGACGATATTTCTACACTTTGCAGTCTTTTGTTTTAAAGAATGTAGATAGAGTTACTTCGGGGCAAGCGGTGGTACAACTGGTTGAGGCACTGCGCTACAAGCTGGAAGGTCGCGGGTTCGAATCCTGGTGGGGTCATTGGCATAATCCTTCCAGCCGCACTATGGCCCTGGGGTCGACTCAGTCTATAACAGGTATCTCCTGGGGGTAAAGGCGGCCAGTGCGTAGAGGTGACAACTTTACCACCTTTATGAGCCCTAAGGGCCTGTCCAGACCTGTAGTGGGATACCTTTTAGAAGGATTTACTTCATTCTGTAATGGTAATGTTCCTCTGCCAATCCCAGTGGCCGTGCGGTCTAAGGCGTGGGTCTGCGGCTTCTCGTTTTATGGGATTTCAGATTCGAATCCCGCCGGGGGCTTGGATGTCTGTCTCTTGTGAGTGTTATGTGTTGTATCTGCATTGGGCTGATCACGCGTCCAGAGGAGTCCTACCGAGTGTGGTGTGTCTGAGTGTGATCATGAAGCCTCGATAATAAGTTGACCCTGGCCCGCTAGGGGAAAAAAAGTTTTTCCTTACAAATTATGTGGTGATGTCACTGGATTCTTTCTTAAACACAAATAGAAAAATATTTATGACGTGATGAATAAATGAGACATAAGCGTAGAAATACGTAATCTGCGAAGCAGTACTTCTGAGTGAGAAATAGGTTACGAATTTTTATTTTCTGTGTCTTGCTGAACTGCGAGTATTTTCAATGGTAGGTCTCTACCCTGCAATAAGTACAGAACGTATGATACGCGGCATTCCTCATTGAGCTTTGATCTGATTACACTTGACCTATGTGTTATGAATTTTAAGCTCTTATGTACCGAAATAGAGGCTTCATTCCCAGCTCTCATACGTGATTTAGAGCAAATCTGCCCTAGACCGTCGACTCTTCGAGGATTAAAGGAAGTACATATTCATAAAGTCAAAAGGCCTTGACACATATGGAATGTGAACACTTCAGAATCACTTGACACAGCGACCGCGAACAAGAGGGTGTGAGTCTGCAGTCCCAAACTTATATAAGGGAATAATCACATTAACATTCTCTTTAGCCTTGAAGAGGTTATGAGAAATAATTATGAGTTTATAAAACGTGTCTCTACTGACGCAGCATTGAACGCCCTCTGCAGATGTTCCGTCTTGTTTGCCTATACTGCATACGTACAAAGTATCCAGCAGAGCTTTAATAATTTTATAAATACGAGTATTAGACCGGTTATTAAATATTTAGCAACTCGCGTGATTAAAATTAAAGCAGAAAAGAAAACTGAGTAGAATGTAAAATAAAACGAAACAAAGGAGAAGAACCGGAAATAAAAACAAAAATACCTTGACATGCAGTGCATACAGAAAGTTTGTAGAATAATGAATAAAGCATGTAAAAAGAGAAAACAAGAAAAGAATACGTGGTATAAAAGAAAAGGAAAGCTGAAAAGAAAAATAGATGAACATTTGAAAATTGGTTATGAATAGTAATATAGTAAATTAAGCCTTAACAGAAAATTCGAATAAAGTAAGAGAATGGAAAAATTGTAATTAAATCGAGAATATGCAATTATATTGTCACAGTAAACAAAATGAAAATGAAGAAAAATCAAGTTGTAAAAAAACTATGCTACATTAAAATGGAAAGAATCTTAGAGAACAAAGAAAAAAAGGAGAGAGGGTAAGAAGTAATAAAAATTACAGCAAGAAGAAAGTAAAGGAATAGGCATGAAATGAAATTAAAAATAAGTAACATATGACTGTGTAAACATGAATGGTCAATAACGCCAAATACGTTTATTAATAAGCCATTTGGGAGAATTTTGTCGGTTTAATAATATGTAGGTGTAAAATCTTACGTAAACATTAAATTTGTTTCCCTTATTTTCGCTGAAAGTTCTACACAAATAACTATAAATTTTGCAGTTTTTAAGGTATTTTAATTGAATACATTATTTACCGCAATCTTGAACATAAAGTAGAACAAAAAAAGCCGGCATTTACTGGAAGGGACTAACTTTCCTGTTCCGAGGTACTTCATTTAAATCAAAGACATTCATTTCATAAATTCCAATTTTAATTACGTTCTTTCCGACGGGCACTTTTTCTGTCGCATTTTTTGCAAGAATTACTTCCACATTCTCATTTAGTTCACAGTGAACAATTTGGGCGGAAATTGTAAATTTTAGGTCGGACGGTTTATTGAGTTTTATGAAACCGACATGTGTGCAAAAGATACGAATCTGACAGGAGATAAATTAGAATGTCACATTGCAGCCTTTCCCCTCTCTTCATGGAAGATGAAGCGTTACATTGTTTCATGTGACATTGGCAAGGAAGCTTGGCACTTTCCATTCGCACCCCAACTTCGAGGCTGGGGTGCACATATTTACATAATTACAAGCAGGCCTCTGGCAAGGATCTCTGATATTACAATGGCGGAAGTTTGCTTTATTTCGTTCTTACCCTAATTTTCAAGGTATAGGCCTCTTAAGTAGGAGGTACTTTGCGTAAAAGCGGAAAATATAGTGAAGAAGTTTTCACACAATAATTATTTTGGTAGGTGGAGATGGAAATATTTCTGTTGAAATTCTTCCCACAAGGCTTAACATTAGACAATGGGCGATGATGAACTCGTATTGCAAGAAATATGATCAGAAATACTTAGACTTTGAAAATTATTAGGTACAGGTAAAATTACAGATTAAAAAGAATCTATAAATGCAAGGTTTGGGCTTAAATCATGAATTTGCTTATGTAGAATGTACTGCTAAACATTTAAAAGAAAATGTATGGCGTAACATTTTAAAAAATATACAAAAAGGAAAAATGTAGAGCGAAGCAACGTCACAAGGGGTGGGTATTTACACAGTTGGTGTAACAGAACCCCAAGTACGAAAATTATGCATGCTTACAATCTCTTAATTGTGGAGCATAAGAATGACAATTTTTATTTTGAAGGCATTATCTGCACTCAGAAGCACAAAAGGAATGCATCGCTTTTGTTCGCAGGTAAAACGCAATATAGATTAATGTACACGACTACATGCTAATAAGTTTATTGAAATCAACTGCTAAAGAAGTGCTAACATATTGCCTAAAGAGGGTAATATTTCTTTGTAAACATTGCATGTCCAAGTTCCGAATAAGTGAGTGGTTAGTGAATGATCAATTTCTTCCTGACCATTCCCTTCACCCAAAACCAGTCCGTTATATTTCTTTCGCGGTTCATGCAAGAGGCAAAGAATCTTATAAATTATGTCACTGTAACATATACAAGGAAGAATGCAGAACACTAACTGTGCAGTAAGCCAGTATACTTATTTTGGAATTCACGCTGCAGCATCTACGTAACAGGTTGGTCGCTTGTCAAGCTTTAAGCAGGTTTTGCGTATAAATAAATACGTACATAGAAATACATGTTGGCTTTAAAAATAAAATTTTGCTTTCCCTTTCTTAGATAATTCGGTACATGTTTAAATTCTGAATAAAGGAATTCTCTTTAAAAATTTGTATAAATTACCCAACACTCCTTAGGTGATCAGGCTTCGATTCCTAACAGGCACACATACTTGTACTTTCGCCTCCGCTTCAAGACCACATCTGAAGTCCACGCAGACTCCTATCAGATGGGTGCTGGGAGGTCATTCTCGGCGGCAAGGAGGCCGTGTAGTGAATTTGACCACTCACGTCTATGGGAATAAACAATACCTTCACCTTCAGACGTCCTTATTATATGAAGCTTAATTAAGCATCAGATCTACATGCCCTGATTTATAACTTTCCATCTTGACTTTTTTAAATATAACATGCTTTCTAGCATTTTGGAAATTTAAAGTATGTACCTGGTTCCAGAGTCCCACTTGTCCTCGCGCCTGAATTTGAGGATAATCTATTCTTTAGTTTTCATTTATCTGCCACAGAAGCTTGAGAAATTTTGTAATTAAAATGTATGGGTATTTCATTTCCAAAGTACTGAACAACAAATTTTTGGGAGAAATGCGCAAGTTGATCGTTCACAGTTCGGTGGTAACTATATGTGCTCCAAGTCTAAGTTCAAGTCGTAATATTCAGAAACTGCGCTTTGCTCAAAAATAATATTTACGTCTCGTTATTTTGAAAGTCAACATGCAGTATATCCCTAACAGCATTAGCAGATTTCCGCGTGTGGTAGGGAGAAAGTTTGTTTCATGTAAAATAGAACTAATTTGTTCTGTGTAATGTAAATCAGTGAGCCTTCAAAAGGCCCTACGGTGCTTCTCGATTGCTTTGTGTCTTCAAGAAGGATGCAAAATATTACGAAATTATAAAAACATGGGTGAAACTCCACACTTCATCAGGAAAAGAGCTAAAGATACACATCACCGAAATAACGCATCAGTAATGATCTAGATGAGTGTATCGTTATGGAGAAGAGCGTAAGAAATAATTGGAGGATCTAGTCCTTATAATACAGTTCGATGTACTGGAAAAGACTGTAATAAAATAAAACGAAATAAATAAAAGAATAACTGAAATTAAAATATAAGCAATTAAAACCATGTACGGCTGGTAGTAAATTAATAAGCTTTTGATCACTCAACAAGACAGACATTGCAAGTATAATGTAACACTACTGCGCGTTCGCGTAACAATTGTTGCCGTGGAAAAGCACTAAGTGTTAACAAATTCCGAGTGTCTGTCCGTAGCCTTATTTATCCAACAAGCAAAGCGTATGCGTCGTATTATATTATAATCTGTGGCCTGTCTGACTAACATATTTTTCCACATTATGTCATAAACGGCACTTTCAATGTTTTCGGAAAAAAAAGTTATTGAACGTAAAATCTTTGTTTTGATTTTACGTACAATGTTTGTCTGAAACTTCTCACTCTAAGAAGAATTGAGCGAGGTATTAATCATGAATGTACATAGGTCTTCGTTATTTTTGACAGATTTTAATCAGCCTTGAATTTTCTAACAGATTTTTGAAAAGTATTCAAATATCAAATATCATTAAAATCCGTCAAGCGGGAGCCGAGTTGTTCTATGCGGCCGGATGGACGGACAGACAGACATGACGCAGCTAATAGTTGCTTTTCGCAATTTTGCGAAAGCACCTAAACATTCCTGATAGCTATGGCATTTATAATTGTGGAAGAGATGGGGAAAAAATTGTTTTATTTTAAGTAATGTTGCTTGCGACATGCGACGTAAAATAACTCCTGAGTAACATAATTTTCTACGGCGTAACAAAGTACGACGTCATTCTGCAACTCTTAGATTTTCAGGAACTTCCCAGAATGAGACATCTTCATTGCAAGTACGAGTAGGAACGCATGGAATTAAACAAAACTACATTTTGCTCTAAACGTTGTCTAAATAATATTGTACAGTTATATAAGTCATGGAGGTAATTCCGGACTTCCCTTTGTTAGGCCCAGTCATGAGGTGCACTAAATGCCTGTTTTTGGTACAGAAGTGTTCGAAATTGAGTTATTGTCCGCGTCACGTCATATCTACTGACAGCTCCTCAGTGTCAAAGCCGTGTCTGGAAATGTCGCTAACAGGTTATTATTCAGGCGGTCTGCTATTTTCATCCTGGAACATGCAGCATTCTAATTTTTATATTATATGTATCGTGCACCGTGCATTTTGTTTAAATCAAATAAATGAAACGACTACAGAAATGACTATGGAGTTATAGAAACTATGCCAGTAGTTACGTAAAATAATAACAAACAGCCAATACCACGAACAGATTACAACGTTTTAAAAAACAGTTTTTATATATACTTTTACGTGAGATTTTACATTTCTAACTGATAACTGTACACATCGTACAATTTTTAAAGTGCTCTGAATATTTATTTACACGAGGTTTTAAGACTGTTCAACAGACTATTTTATATATTGTGAATTTTTTTTAATATGTGAATATCTGGTAGCATAAGACAAAACCCCTGAAGATGGAACTTTAAAGTTCCGAAACACGTGTAGGGTAAGGAGAAATAGGCCAGAATAAAATTGGTCAATATAGTGCATTCGTTGGTCTTATTATTTGATGTACCATGCATTCTGTCATAAGTTTAAGTAAAACCAACCAATACACAATAATTCTTGTGCGTTGTTTGGTTTGACTTAAACTTGCAGCATTCATCTTCACAGATACTCCGTTATGCTGTACAGACTGTCTTTCCCAACCTTGTTTCCTCTACAGAACTGACATTAAGAGTAGAAAGAAACTTCGTATCTGAGTTACATGTCCAACCTATTGCAACTTTTTCAGTCTCCTAATTATAAAACGAAACCTTCGTAAGTCGCGTAGTTTCTCTTCGCATATATGAATCACGCAGTACTTAATTGCATCCACTTACGTCCAAATATTCTGCAAATACTTCAGTTCCAAATTGTCAGTTTATTGCATTAAAGTAAAAATTTAAGGATCTTTGTGTGAATTACATCTAGTTCAAGAATTACATAAAGAATCGTGTTACGTATTTGCATTTATAAACATTTATTAAAAGCCACTGTTTCCATCTCTTGCAGATCAACATTATCCGAAAGCTCCTCTCTTTAGGAATAATTACTGAAGAAATTTGCAATTAATTTGGTAAAATCAATAATTATAATTTGATTATCCAGTGCAATATCTGAGAAAGAACACATAAGATCAAATTATTATTATTATTATTACACTCATACGTTTCTGTAACCAAACTAACAAGTTCTCATAACATGCTTTAAGACTGCTTTACTAACTGCCGCTTTCAACAGCTTAGTTACCGTCTCACTCAGATATTAAACCTGCAGACTTAACAGCACAGACTGCAATGTTATCTTATATTTCACCAACTTTTAACATATCAGCTCAACTGTTTGCTTTAGAATATCCAGCAGATATCGTGAAGACACTAGGTAAGGAGTTAACAACTATGGGCTGGAGAACAAGAATGCTATTCTCACAGCGAACCTCTATGACTTTCCTATTTAGAATCGTAATTCAGATCATCTTTAGAACACACACTGTCTCCTATACACTACTCCCCAAAGGCTTTCTCCTCATTTAAAAATTATGCTTTTAATTTTTTGATCCTTTTAGAGGCATATAAAATTCACTACTGGCAGAAGCGGAGCCGTCATAGTAGTCATTTCAGCCGCGCTCGCACTGTCAACATGAGCGCTCCGCCACTGTTAGGACAGTGTTTGGCCCACGCTTATTAAGCGAGTCTGGTTCTCGTATTGCAGTGCTAGAACACGAGAACCATCTTCAGGTTTACGCCTGGGCTCCAAGTGTATTCCAGTCACTGGAGAAGCCTTAATGTTGAACGTGTGAACCCGGATAACATGGTTAAGATGAAAGTGCTGCATCCGGTGTCGTGTAACATACAAACCTTGCAAGAGAGGTCATATTTTCATTTTTCTAAGCAACATGGAACCATGTTAACTGTATATGGAAAATAACCTAATTTTGTCTAGCACAGTGTCTACCTTTTTTTCCTTAAGAGCATTATTTCTTGTAAAATATTCTTCCATTTATTCATTTAAACTTGTTTTTAGAAGTTTTGCAGAAACTGCCATTTTTTGAGTTATGTAAGAGAGGCGTGTTTGGGAGTTGACAGTACTTGCGCCTTCAATATATTCGTCCTCAATACACTGGAAGATATGCAACAACTTCCAGCATTGAGTTTTATTTTTTCAGAAAATTCCGGACTTCGATCATCACTTTGTAACTAATATCGAAACCAACAAGTTGCTAATAATACCGTTTATTCCAAACATCTTACCTTTCTTGAAATATCCTGAAGATGGACGCAACAAGCCTCTCTGAAACACTGGCAACAAATTAACAATTGACAGAGTTTATCATGCCAGAATTATCTAATCTTCGCTGGTAATAATTTGGACTATAGTCAGTCAAATCACTTAAAATGCTGAGGATATTTGAGAACTGGTTTTTGAGTTGGGCAAGGTGCAAACAAAACCATACAGGTGAAATTTTCCCTCTGCTTACATAAGCTCCAAAACACGAAGACACTTAGAATAGCGGAGGTTTAGAGCCATCCAAGCTTAAGCTCTCTACTAGATGGAAGCCAACATCAGCTTCACATCCCGGTCGCTTTACTGCCTGGGATAGAGCACAAGTCACACTTTGAATAGGAGGTTGCGTGAGACGCGTGTGCTTTCTCGACGATTGTTGGAAAAGGAAGTTTCTTGACCCTGATGATAATCGAACCCTGATTCCAACTCATCCAGCCAGTAGGCTAGTGACAATATCCAGTGAGCAACTTCTGGTTCTAATACGTATCTGTATTAGAGAGATAAAATCGATGTATCTTTTTCTAGCAGAGAGACTTTAGTGTACTGATTCTATAAAACGCAAAGGAATGTATATACAGGGCGTACACAAAAGAATGGTGCTGTTTCAATAGTGATCACTATTGAAACCGCACCATTCTTTTGTGTATGCCCTGTACATATAATACGCACAAATATATTGACGAATTTCAACAATCACACTTTGCACTTTACATTTCTGACGCACTTAGAAATAAATGAACACATACAATAAAGAAAAACGGGGTTTTGACTTTGTAATAAAAAATGTGAGCTTCCATTAGAGAAACGAAAACAAAATTCTCCCCCTTCACTTAACAAAACCCACCCAACACATAAAATGTTCACTAGTTTCCCTATATATGTACCCTCTATTCATTTTTAATGTGTCACTTAAAGAAAATCCCACATAAAAAAGGTTTAGGTTACGTTGGCAAGGTTCCAATTGTAGAAGAGTGGGTGTTACTTTATACAAGATTTCTTTTAGAAGCAGTCGGGATTGTGGATAGGATGACATTCCAGCAAGACGTAGTCCAAGATTTTCGAAAATTCTGTGACAATATCTCACTTATTTCAGCTGTCAGGTACTTAATATGCACAATGTTCTGGAAATTGAAATCATTCCCGTCTTTAAGTAACCATGTCCATGGAGCAGTCCTTTTTGGGAGTCCAAGTCGCTCAGTTAAGAAATTACTTGCCTACCATGTAATCTGAAGGCCCATTTCTCGTGTTAAAAAGAAGCAGCTCCAGACCCCTGCTGTTGAAGCAGGAGTAAGGAGCTGCTTCTGCGACAAAATTGTGTTTTATAAGGTACTTTTGAAAATTATCGTTTAAATTGCTTTGTCCCTTACCATAAACGTTTCCGACTTTTTATTTTGTGCACATTTCTCACCTCTCATTCAAAACACATGCCTTTTCTTATCTCATATACCTCGGTGAAACCACGACTTTAATATACGTTAAAGAATACAAATCCTGAACCTTCTCATTACACAACTTCATGCAGTCTCTCTGTAACTTCCTCTCTTAGGATTAAACTTCGAACGTCAAGATGATAGGGTAACGCCGAAGACTTGTATATTATTAAGAGGTCCATTTCGAATCTTGGAACCTTTTTTATTATTTTCGTTTCGACCTTAGAACTTCTCATACCCTCCACACTTAGTGTCGATGTCCGAAGTTTATGTAGCATGGAAACGGAATAACTGCTATCATGTTCAAGCTAAATGTAAATTGTGTCCATTTATAAGTTATTTAAGAATTGACAGATACACACACTGAAGACTTATCGTAAAATCGTAATTCATAAGAAACTACGTAAAAAAAGAAACGGGTAAATGTAATCTTCACAATAAATCTATGGCCACTGCCGAAGTTTGCTCTTCTAGTCAACAGATATGGAACGGTAATATTTGTTCACGGTCTTTTCAGTGCGTGCATGTATCGAGCTCTCGATGTCGAGTACTTCATCAGAATTACTAGAAATGTCAACGAGCTTTTAATTTGAAAAGCCTGCGCGCTCACAATGCTACGAAATGAGTTCCGCAAATAAATTATTCTGAAGAGGACTGCGACAGACGGACGGAAGGAACGTTTCTCTGGAACGTGAGTTTTTGCTTTGTTTCGATAAACATAATACAATTTGGATGTACGTAGCTGCAATAACATCAGTACATTTACCAACATGGATTTGTTAGCTTAAGTTGAAGAATTAATCACATAAAATTAAAAACTTTGAAACTTTAAGGACAAAAGGTAAGGGCAAAGACAATGAGTAAAAGTGAACAAGAAAAATGAATAGAAGAAGAGAAAAGAGCCGAAAGAGGAAGAAAAACAAAAACAAAAAATTAGGTTAAAATAAGAAAAATTGCCGAGACAGAAGAATATATTGCTATTAATTTTTATTTCTAAGTCATAACCTGTCCAGAGACAGTAAAAAGCACTTGTCGTTCATAGGCGCATTTAAAAATTACGTCTCCACCTCAGTGAATCTACATACAAGATTTTACCAACATTTTTACACCACATAATCTTTTGTCGCAAATAAATTAGTTCTTATATTAGAAGTACATGGGTTTTAAAAGGATAGCTTCCCCCTCATTGCGCCCTTACGTGCGCCGATCGCTAGGCGGCAGCCTCCCTTGCCTACCCCTGGTCCTGTTTCTGATCCAGTCCACAACCAAGCGTCAAGCTTTGTAAACTTAACGCGTAATCGACTTTTGAAAATATATTTCACATTAAGTGCATTATTATTATTGTATTTAATTGTTTCATTTCATTGTCATCTTAATCTCTGAGACTTCTGTATGTTCATTTTCGACTGTCATTACAAAATCCATATTTGTTCTAGATCTGCATAGACAGAAAATTTTTGTTCTGGAGAGACAATGTACTTAGAGAACTCACTGTGCAACTAATAACATGTGACATTAGAAGCTGCATTTCATCTGAAGCATGTAAACCGTTTTACCAGGGACAAAATTTATTTTACGTAATAACGCAAACCTTTCTCATCATAACCATGATTTGTTAGTTAATTGGATTGTATTGCATCTTTTGCCATGTGTTTTTCTTTGTTAATTTTTGTATAATCATTATATTTGTGTATTGTTGCTGATTTTGTAATTGACCTTCAAGCTATTGAGGTAGCACGTAAATAAACAAGAGCTGAATTGAGTTATTATGATCGCAATCATCGATTTTACAATTTTCCTCACTAGCGTGTACTTTCATAACAATACAGTACAAATACTGAAAATTCACGACATAGTCATGTTGCAATGTCTCGTATGTCCTGTAATGTTGACATCTGCATAACAGAATTCTCGGGCAATCCCTCATCCAGTCGACACAGTAGAGGCCTTCTCCCAGGTTTAGAGCTACCGAAGCATAAAATTCACCTCCATTTACAGCCGAGATATAAGAATATGTTGATTCTTTTCTCCATGTTCCGTATGTTCTTTCTTGGCGGCACGAGAATTAGCAAATAGATTTAAGTAGGAATCCTGACAACAAAATTCCATCAAAATCTCTCTAGAGAAGTTAAGACATTAGATGTTCTTGCATTACAAAACATGTATACAAGTGAAAAATTAGTGTGCTCAGAGGCAAAGAGAGTATTTAGGAGCAACCGACTTCAAATCCCTGCCGGCAACAGTCCCTCCAGACAGGTTACAATATCCTACCTCAGAATGCCAAGACCACTAAAGTCAAATAATTCACACGTCATAATCCAAGGTTATCCTACCCTTGTTTACATTTGAGAAACAGCCATTATATAAACAAAGAAAGATAGAGGATATCAAGAGCGTAATGCTCACAATAAGAGTAGTTTCTCAACCACTGAGCATACTTTATCCTCCACGCCTCTTTACACCCCGTCATTAACCACTTCTTCGATATATCTAATTTCCTGAGTCAGTAAAATTCAAGTAAATTCATTTGACCATGTTTTATGATTGGTTTCTCGTCTTTGAAGTTTTACAGCTGAATTTTATGGGAGAACCCTTCTTGTGTGAGTTAGCCATTTATTTCAATAGCTTGAGCGTGCATTCAGCAGGTACCCATACCGCATTTCCCCAGCCACACACACCAGACTCTGACCTGCATGTGAATACCGCAACATCCCATACAGCCTACAGCTGTAATGTCAATATTTGAGTCACGTAGTGGTCTTCTATCTGGAACAGAGTAGGCCTATACCTACGATTTATATAAACTCTATTCCACGGAGCGTTCATCTACGTGTGCTTTTCGGAATAAATATTCGTATAAAACTTTGTTCAGGAATGCGTAGGTTTATTTTTGAATAGAAGCCCACTTAACGGCTTTATGTACGGCATATGTTATAGGCCTGCATATTATGTGTGTACATAAATATATAATGTAGAACGGCAAGCTGTAACTTATGAATTTATCAGAATTTGGAAGGACGGGGTAAATCTACTTTGTTGTGGTATAACAAAATTGGCCTGGAAGGGGCTAAAGTTGCATAATTCTGAGAGAGGGAATTTCTGCTTGCTTATTTGGAGAATTGAACTGTTTCTGTGCTATTTAATACATCTTTTGTATGGCAAATGCTTGTAAGGTCGATTTTATATGCATTACTTAGATACTTTTTACATGAATAATTTTGTAAAATTAATTCTTTTATATCTGCAATAACATGTATTTCACCGTAAACATTTCGCTAATGTACCTGTATTGACTAATCCTTTAGTTTTTCATCCTGTTAGTAAATAACAAATTGTCGCCAAAGGCTTTATAGACAGCATTGTGTTCTTGTTGTAAAGCAGCATATATTTAAAGGACTGTACATTTACGAAGGCTGTCAGAAAATAAGTTTACAGTTCATGTACTTTTGATTCCTTAATTTTCATCTCTTACGCATACATTTTTTTAGATTTAACGACACTAATATCCCAATATTTAGCATACATTTCCCTCCAAAACTGATCCATTTTTCTTACCGTAGGGAGGGCTTTTCTATTCCCTATTGATATAAGTCCATATCCTGTGTTACCAACCATCGTGTCACAAATGTTTTCACCTCGCGATAATCTTTACATTTGTGGCTGCCAAGATTTTGCTTCGGCGCCATAAACAGATGATTCGCTAGGTGACAATTCCGCTGGTACAATCACAGTCTCTTCTAGGTTCGTTGCTTAAGAAATTATTCGCCATATAAACTTATTTTCTGATGAATGAAATCTCGTAAATTGTGGAAGAAAATAATACCTCATATGTAAGGGTCGTGTTGCGGTGCCAAGCGTATTTTACTGTAGGTTACAGTAGCATGCAACTTATTTAAACCTTATTCCGCTATGCGTTTCAGCACGGTCGTACCATCATTAGGCGTGCGTGTCAGTTTACTTATTTCATTGTGTATACATTGTTAAAACCACTGATAAATTTTAGGCTAAAGACGAAATAAAATTAATTGGACCTGAAACTAAGTCACATTAAAATAAATACTGGAACATACATGTAAGTCGTCTGGATCTTTGTTTTCTGGGTTATACAAACATGCTATTAAAGACGAAGAACTCCCTTGAGTTAAAATACTTTCCGATTGTTAATTTAGGAGCGGCATGCGGATACTCTTCGTGTAGGTAGTATAGCGACTTGGTACGAGCTGGACGGTCAGGGGACTGAATCCCAGTCGGGACGAGATTTTCCGTGGCCGTCCACACCGGCCCCGAGGCCCACCCAGCCTCTTGTACAATGGGTAGGGTACCGGGTATTTCCTGGGGTTAAAGCGAAAGGAGCTTAGAGCTGAAAACCCGCCCCCCTTCTGGCGCCGAGGTTGCGAGCGGTTTGGTGCTATACCTCCGCATCCCCTCTGTGCATGGATTGGCATGTCATGGGGTGAATTTTACCTTTATGTGGACACTCTTATCCGTCTAGCATAACTTTAAATTAGAAATTTTAAATAGAATTTAAAAATACCATACATTAATTTAAATTACATAATTTTCTTAAAATTTTCGTCAGCAGTCACTATGAAATTATCTTTCAGAATTCTGAGGAATATATTCTAAATTCCTTTTTTTGCCCATAAAATATTCACTAATTTAATATGAAAATATGATTAATACAGCAACATAATGGCTTTTAAAGGAGTAGCATGTCTAAGCCGATAATAATTATTTTAAAATTAATGATAGGAAAATTTCGTATTTAGCTACTTGGAAAGTGACAGTTCTTATTATGAGGCTCATTCTGGTGTGAATAATAAACTGCGTACATCTGTACAACGCAAATGTGCGAAGACATCCAACACATTGGAAATACAAATAACGAGAAAAGTGCCTTTCGACATTTATAAATTTCCGTCACTTCCCTCACTTTGTAATGGAGGTGAACTTCGGTTAATATACTCCAAAAATATTAGCAAGACCAAGTAATGCGAAATAAAATTTTAAAATTTTTGAGAAACGCAACGGGTCAGCAAATGAAGACCTAACACTCTAATAATTTATTATTTATTCATAACATAGATGAATGGAGTATTAGAGAGGTAAATACGTATCTCTCCTCAGTAAAATGGACGATGACATACCGAAGCCTTACACTTCTTTACAAAGCAAGGGCATGAAACTACCGTTAAAACTATCCCTATGAAGTGAGAAGGGGTGTAAGTAAAATCCAAGGGTGACCGACTAAGTCCTGTTACTTTACTTAGTGTATCTTTCTACATTTGTGTGCAGGTACGTGTGTAATTCTGTTTTCGCCGTCCCTACACCCGCTTCGAGGGTTACCCTGCCTTCTATTCAATGCATACCAGAGTTTCTGTGCTAGAGATAATTCGCCCGGAAATTGATGCTCTTCAACACCAGTTAGATATAAGTTTACGAAAAAGAGCAAGATGAAGTCTTCTATATGTCTTTGTGGTGTGATACTTGCTGAGAGACAGTTGTACATTCTGTATAAGTAGTGGTAGAAAGAGACTGAATTTGAAAGAATATTGCAGCATAGTACAGAATTCCTAAACAAAGAGATAGTTGGTAGCACTGCTCTATATATTTAACTCACCTGTCTTCCAGGTTTTTGTGCAGACGAAGGCTGTTGTCGGTGGTAATAGATATCATTCCGAAGAACCTTTTTGAACAAATCGAAATACTAATATTCTTCTCTATTTCAGGTACAGTACACAAGCCAAGATGGTGGACACGGGTACAGGAAATCTTTATATTGTTGGATCCTTTAAACGAATGTCACCTGACCCTGACTTTAAGGTAAAAGTTAGAGATATGCACGTTACAGAATTTGGTGTTTGACGCTAGCTTCGATGTATGCATCTCCGCTAGAGTTGTAGCATGCTTGCTTGCGTTAGATCCACTTACCAGGGAGTTATTAGTTACTAGGGAGGGTTACAGAGTAAAGTCACGTGGTGTACAATGATTATTCAATATATACGATTAAACGTCACGTTGACTCGCAAACCTTTTCAGGGGCGTTCGCAAAGTTGCGAAGAGCGACTGTTATCTGCGTCATGTCTGTCCGTCCGTCGGCATGGAACAACTCGGCTTCCGCTAGAAGGATTTTCTTGAAATTTTGTATTGGGGGAGGGGTTCTACGTGTACTCAAATCTGTCGAGAATACTTAACGTTTTTCAAAATCGGACAAAAATAACAAAACAAATTAAACGAATATCTACGAAAATTTATGACTGGTTTGGTTGCCAGCTTTGCCATGCTTTCCGTCTATAGTAATCAACAATGAAAATAATATATAGGAATCACGAAAAATCAGCATTATTCTTCATGCGCTTTATGCGATGCACAATTAGGGAAAATGAAAATACTCAATCGTAATATTTACTACTCTTATTACGTCTAGGAGTATGAAATTTTATATATGAATAGACAAGAATATACCAACAAATCGTGTAAGAAATATTGTTTTGCATTTAGCAACTGCAAAATATTTGGAAGTGGTAAAGATTTGATGTTATTCGTGACGTAATTCTCATAAAATGTTAATATGTTTTGCAGAGAAATCTAAAAAACCATAAGAATAATAATAATAATATTTATTATTATTATATTCTATATGTGCACAATTGTGAGCAATAACAAAAGTGTGGTCACAGCAGATTAAAGAGTGTGGCAATCTGAGCAGATTCCAAGGTGCACAGACCCGAAAGCGCAGCCCCCCCCCAAATATTACGTTATACGTACAATTTATAGCTTGTTAAATATCTGCGTAGTCTCTAAAGAGACGTCGGCACTTCTAATGTATTACGGAGAGATTGTTATCTGCTACCCATACAGTGCCTTATGCTTTGAACCAGTTTTCCTTTTATTTCCACGCCGTTTTAAATTTTTACATACCCGGTGTTGCTTTATTCATCTGTAGTGCTCTTGCAAATACCTGGGAAGCCACAGATATAAAGCTGACTGCAATATGTAAACAGCGGTGAAAGGAGAGTACACTGACATCTGTCGACAGGGATTAGAAAAGCTCATCGTGTGATATGATAAATGCTCTCAGTCTCCACAGGAAGTGCGTAGAGAAATAGTTACGGGCTACACGATAAAGTATCGCGTGATCATGAAGTATATCTGCACATTAAAAAATTTATTCTAAGAAAAGTAAGATATGTAGTGTAATTAAATTTGTATAGGATAAAGAAGAAAGCCAAAAATAGTGCGTTTTAGCTTTTGCTACGTTTGTCAGCATTTATTACTATA
Organism: Reticulitermes lucifugus; assembly: GCA_026260175.1. NCBI lineage: Eukaryota > Metazoa > Arthropoda > Insecta > Blattodea > Rhinotermitidae > Reticulitermes > Reticulitermes lucifugus. The sequence continues at coordinate 126,610 of JAKCWW010000231.1, forward strand.
TTACCACAAAAAACCAACTAAAATACACTGCTGTTGGGAGATACCCCAAATTTTTTCAATAAATGACACATTTGGTTATGATGTTCTCACTAATTACTTTTTTGAGATGTTTGCGCACAGCTGCTGCGGCAGTTGACGATTCTACAAATGCAACAAAGGTTTGTGCGAAAGGAATAAGATTTATCTCCTAATATATATATATATATATATATATATTTGTGTGCGTACGTGTGTAAAAATGAAGGACAAAGCAGCTTCAACATGCTAATGATGAATAACGCTGACTTATTCAGTGTTTTATTGAAACTATTCTTACAAGTTACTATTTTTAAAACTAAATTTTTAAAAATTGAATTTTATATCAGTTTCGCACATACATTTTGCATTTGCAATAGAGCTATTTTGTTATTGCTTATGATACTAAGTATTTCATGATTCCTGGTTTATTCTGTGACTCCTTCATAATGGCCCTTATGGGCCGAAATATGTGGATGTTTATTTAAAAAGTTGATTTTTATTTGAATAAATAAAAAAATACAGGACCATTATGCGACACTACTGGATCATTACTAAGTGTCTGTTGCCACGTACAGCTTTCATTGTGAAAATTCTTTCGTTTACAGTCACCGTGTATTTCGGTAACGCCCTACCAGCCTGAGGTGAAAGACATAAACCATTAAATATAATAAAGTAGCTTAAACTTAAATTTTGAGGCTTAGGCGGACCTTCTGTGGTCCAGGTCTGCCACTCGATTTACACGGAAAAGCGTTATTAATAAATGCGGTCACACTCCGAAGAACTACACGGTTCACAGCCTCATTTTCGTAGAAGTGTGACAGGATTTCTCAACAAACGTTTTCCAGGCAAATAAGCATAGGTACATGGAATTGATTGTGTAGTAGATTTTTTAAGAATATTTAAAACAGTGAAAAGAGTGCCTACACCCTCCTCAATGCCTAAATGACAATAAACCTAAAATTCACCTTTCAGTTGCCCTTCAATCGGCTGATATGCAAATGTTGTCCAAGGTTCGGAATGAGATTATCGCTTTGACATGTATAGAATCAACCATGGATTTTACATGGAAAGGAGATAAGTGACAGTAAATGTTTAGACTTCAGTTTATGCTACAAATTTCGCTAACTGTGAAAACTTACCCTTCTTAGAATATATTTTCAAACGTGTGAAGATTCTCGACTATATATATCCATATCGAAATTTTCAACAAATCATTTAAGTTACGAATGCCTTACTTCCATACGAAATACTCATTTCTCTGGGATATTATGCTGCATTACTGGATACATGGTTCCCGACGTTTCGTGATAACATCAGGAACCAAATACCCAGTGCAGCAACGTCGTATTCAAGAAGGAAGGATACTTAAAATCTCTGCGAAAACCTAAAAACTCTCTTAAACCTTCTCATTTTAAATGTCATTATTTTATGGTTAGAATTGTAAATATCATATGTGTGCATGGTTTGTGAAACAGTGACTCGGTGTTTTTGTAGACTTTCATTAGCGATTCTTGTATTTGTTGCCTTTATATATGTGCCAACATTATTCTTTGCATGTTTCTTAAATAAAGATTATTTTGCCTGCGTTCGTCGTCTGTGACTATTGCATGCGTGCTAGTAGGTAGTGCCTAATAATTTTTGAAGATTTTCGTTGGACAACAAGCCCCACGACATTAATTGTTTTGCAGCTCATATAATGACCCCCGTTTATTGTAAACACGGCGATGTCGTTTTAATGTAGGCCTGTGAGTTACATATTTATTTCTTTTGCCCTGAAGACGGAGAAGCAAAGCGCCCCCTAAACGCCGGTATATATTTACCAATCGACATGGCCTTTTATCCCAGAGTATTTGAATTTACCACTTTCATGTCATGAAAGACATTCATCATTCAGTTAATTCGTAATGGACTAAGTTATTTTACCGAAATAATAATAATAATAATAAAATTGGTGCCTTTTATATGGGTGGAATTGTCATAGATTATATTTTCGAAGGTTTAAAACGTATCAGCTTCACCGATCTTTTTGATATTGTCTTTCTAGCAATTAGTAGGATGATTAAAAGCAGTATGTACATAAATCATAATTTTATTTTGCAGTGGAACTGATTTTATCAAGCTCGTAAACCGTAATGGATTTGTCGATGGTAGATAAAGTACCTTGAATAGAATAATGTAGAGTAGGACGTTATTAGAATTAGGATCAATATGTTTAGCTTTATACCTGGAAAAGTGTGTCAAATAGAGACACACAATAATACAGAGTGAACACATGGAATGGAAGTGATTTTTAATGTAAAATTGGTCAAGAAATAAGAAGCACAGGATTGAAAACTGGACGATTCTTAGTAGGTTGTACGATTACGTTTTTGTTACTTACATTTAAAAGTTTGCAGGTTTTCTTTGGCGCACCGCGATCAGCCTCTCTATTTCGTATTTGTGTTTAAGTAAAGCCCATACATTTTCAAGCAGCAGTTCGTATCCTCCCAGCAAGTTCCGGAAAATTTATGGTCAATACTGTAACGTAAATAGCCTTCTTTATTTACCCCCAGAAGACGAAATAAAGTGGTGTTAGGGCAGGGAAACGATGTGGCTATGTGATAGGACCACCCCTGTCAGTCCATTTCCATGGAAAATAGATCCGAGTTCCAAGTGAAGTGCAGTATGAAGATATGGAAATGCTCCATCTTGCAGGAATTCCATTTTATTGGGACTAACTTATGACAAAATGGTTTCGGCTTAAGGAATTTCTCCAACATGGCCACGTACACTAGTTACAGCGCGTTTGGCAAAAACGGAAGCCCGAACAAGCTTTTTTATGGGACACAAAAGACGTTGAACTGGGACCTGCCACGTGTTCGTACTTCATATACTTCATGCGTATTTTTTCCTTCACATTCCAAAGTTATGGTAGTTAACATCCTCGGAAAAATGGACAGTGACTTCATCCCCTGAACAAAGTTTTAGATGCAAATTGTGTCTTCTGCTAGTTCTTTGCCTTGAGATGTTAGTTGTTGCAAGCACAAGCATGTATAGGTTTTTAAGATAAAACTAGTGAGCATGATAATGTGCTGTGACTTGCGTGGCAGGCTTGTCTTTTTTATTTTCTTGGTCTGCAAACAAATGCCGCTGAAATTGAGTTCGCCATAGCTTAAGTGACTGATTTTTACCGGGGGTTCCACTTTGCAAACCCAACCACCCTCATTTAGAAATTTCGCTGCTTTTAGATGGATATTTTATTTAGTGGTTTCCTGTCAAAATTCCATGAAACCTCACTCATCTGCAACCATAGTTTTTGATTCGTGGTATCAGAGAGTTCTTGAGCACTTGAGACGCCATTTTCCACATTTGAAGTTTTAGAGCCACTGGAGATTCAAGTAGCGTGATTTAAGAAGGTTTTATTTTAGTTACATGAGTACATTGGGTTTTTATTTCTGTGTTTTCCACTTCATTAGCAATATTGCAATAAAGTCAACTAAATTTTATATATTAATTCTGTATATCATAATACAAAAGAATGCAAGGTGCTTCCTTTGGTATTCAGTTTTGATTCATTAGTGGCAATAAGGCCAATTTATTTTAAAATACCTGAATGAATCTCAATTTAAGTTTCTGTAAGACAAGCACTGTACCTGAATTTCTAAGCGTACTAGGGAACAGGTTAAAATATAACACCAAAATCAATAGGTGACAATAGGGAAAGACTCTTCTTTAAATTATGGTAATAAAATCTCCTGGGATGTGACACCCGTTAGGCTGGTAAATAGGTTAAAACCAGCATTTTGGAGGAGCGTGCAGCTTTTATTTTTATCGTCTAAGCAGTCTAAGAACATACTCTCTCTCTCTCTGTGTCTTCTTGTACTGCTTAAACCCCTCAAAATGGAGTCATTAAGCTCTTCAGAGACGTACGAGCAGTCTGTCTTACGACAGGTCCGTAGCCTGTTCCAAAGCGAGTCCTCCATAGGGTGCGATCTAGTGCTTCCTCTTTCAATTTCCAGTATCTTCTCTTTTCCTTAAGG
>JAKCWW010000232.1:0-14164 GCA_026260175.1 Reticulitermes lucifugus
AGCCATGAAGTTAAAATTAACGTTTTTCTGGAACGTCGGTTCGCATTACACTACAACGGGGTGTCAGAACTGAGACGATCGCAATGCCCCTTATATTGATCTACAGGTTAAGGACTTTATTCCTTCTTAAATAACTGTGTTACAGTAATTTCCGTCTTCACCATACGTCCCGCCAGAGGATCCTATCCTGAGCCAGTTTCAGCCTTACAGATTACGAAAGCAGTATTAGCATTACTACGGGCCTTAGCAGTACTTATATCGTAAATCTGCTATGCTGTCACAAGGTTAAAATTCAATGCAATATTCAGTGAAACGAACAAGCCTGGAAATGTATTCAATGGCGGACATTACAAGATATATGCAACACTATGGGGCAGGTGTCAAACTTGGACTTTTACCGTAAGACAAAAGAGAATGATGGCGTTTGAGATGGATACTGAAGAAAACATTGCGACCTGGTCGAGGACATAACGTGAGAATTATACAGTCTTATAAGCCGAAAGATCACAACATGAATCTTCACCTCCAAAATACCTCATTTTTAACATCTCGATGATGACACAAAGGTTCGTATAAAGGCTGTAGAATAAATCTTCACAAGGTCTGTATTTTATGCCATTTAAGGTTTTCGTCATACGATGATCCTTCATTTCAAGATACCAATAAGATGGATTATTAGACGCCGAAATGAGGCAGTTGAATTCACTGGACAATTTTAATCTTTAAAAAGTTGGTTGGGGCTGGGGTTGGTAGAAGAGATTCATTTGGCTAGAACTGGGACCACTGACTCCATAGAGCAGAGTCCTTTCCGAGAAGCTAACAGGTCCTCAGCTAGTCCAGAAATTCCCCGATTTTTATGAAACCCGAAGGTTCATTACCTGCTCCTCTCCTGAACGTGATGAAACCAGTCCATGCGCCCTTCATCCCACTTCTTGAAAATCCATTTTCATATTATCCTCACATCTACCTCTAGGGCTTCCAATTGGTCTCTTTGCCTGAGGTTCCCCACTAAACGCCTGTACGCACCTCCTCTCTCCGATTGTGCTACATGCCTCGCCCATCTCATTCTTATTGATTTGACCACCCGAATAATGTGTAGTGAGGAGTACAGATGATAAAGCTCTTCCTTATGTAGTCTTCTCCCCTCCAATGTCACCTAGTCTTCCTCAGCACTAGCACCCTTTATGAACTTTCAGGTCGCATAAACTGCGGGGAATTTCTTGACTGGTCGAATATCTCTTCTGAAGAACATGCACCAATTGGTTAGTATGACAGTACCTTCAGTTTGGGTACAGTAATTTCAGATGTGAAACAAGGACAGACAGGGACTGTCACCATTGTTCGCAGGTTTTATGGGTCCTACTTTTATAGCTAGTTTTGATCTTTGTTGGAGAGAAATGATTGTAAAAGTACAGAGTGTGGTTGCTGTTAGCTGTGACTCATAACGTAAACTCCACCCCACAAACAGCGGCTGATAAGATGCTGCTGACATGTACAAACTGCCCACTGCATGCAGGAAGGTACACGGACGTTATGGGAAGAATGCTTGACCTACACCACCTGACAGATGTTGCGTACATTTTTCTGCGCATAAGACTTCAATGACGGAAGGTCAAACAATACGGCATATAAAATTCATTTTATACGCGCATCTCCGTTACAAAGACGAACCGATTAATGATCTCTGTGGATATAATCTCTGTTCAGAGAGAATCACGAGAAACTCGTACATTCTGTGAGCAAAATGCTGAGTATTTAATGTTAGCGCATGTAGTGCATAGGCCTATAGGGCAGTCACCATTAACACACTGAAGAAAAGTTTCATGCATTCTTAACTTCGGCTCTGAAGGCTGGTGTGAAGTTGTGTTAGCTTTACATTTTCTGAAGCGTATACAGTAGAGGCATGGCTCCATTCATTTTTAACCTGGGCATTAGATGGAGATGGCCAGGTTCATATCCCGGCCGCTTTACCCCCCCCCCACACACACACATAATGAATAGAAGATAGAGTGGGTTCCAGAGCCGGTGTGGAGAAGATAAGAACCCTTGTCTCTCCAGTAATTGAGCTCCGATATAATCCATTCTACCAGCCACGCTATCCAAGCTTCTGTTCACTTGATCACTGAACGGACGATGCCGTTTGAGAGACTCAGACGTATACGCATGTATATAATGCTGAAAGGCAACACGAAAAAGCTGGGTATGAGCGTGTGGATTGGTTTAGTTCGTTATGAAGTTTCTGCCTGCAATATGCGCCCAAACTCATCCTAGATAAATGCAACCATTTTAAAAACACGAAATAGCCTTTTACGAATATCTCCAGCTGTTCTTGGACTGCTTGACCTCTGAAGATTAAGGCACTACGTTCACTCGAGAAGTCGCGAACCACTCACGGAATGAGCCTTACACCCTAGAAGGCGTGAATCATTTTCCATTAGTTTACGCAATGCTTCTTGGTCTATTCCAAACACAGTCTTGTGACAAACCATGACGTCACATTAATGCAGTAAACTGGACAGCCCAGATTCTCTATTGTACTGCACAGTGTGTAGTAAGGAATAGCACTCAAATCAGAAGACAATTGGAAAGGAGAAATTGAGTTACATGTTAAAATTACCCCAATCCTTGTTTATTGTGCTTTAACACCAGTTGCTTCCGTAGATATTTGCCACTGTCCGGACAATTTTCATATCTTTGGGTATTTTTTAATAGGCCCACCATTCGACTATGAGTAAAAAGACTAGCTGGGTGTTTGTTAAAATAAGCTTTACTGAAACAGTGGAATTGCTCCCTATATCACATCTTCGGTACCGAGAGCCATTCAAATCGCTTGCCAAGCAGGCGCTTCTTAAGGAGTGCAAAGGATGGAAATCACTGGGCGCGGGATCGGAACTATAGAGCGGGTGGCCCGTAGCGCCGTAACCAGCGAACTCCGATTGGCAATACAGCGGGGCCCAGTGATTTCCTTCTCTTTGGACCCTTTAAGAGGTACCTGACTGGCAAGGGATTTGAAACATGAGCCGACATGAAGCGAACGACTGTCAGAATCTGGCTAAAGATTCCAGTGTGGAATTGTTGACACAGTGTCTTTAAATGGTCTAAGCACTGGCAACTGAAATTACCGAGAGAGTCCGTATGGTATAATGCCTGTCACGTACGTACAATGGTTTAAAATCTATGGCACTTCCTATCGGACAAGCTAACCGTAGAGTACCGCGTTAGGACATAAAGATGAGCGCAACTACCTTGATACTGGAAGCTGCATCCTTGTGGTCTGAGAGCTGCCTACACCAGAAGTTCTCACGACAGTGAATAGATATATAGATAGATACATTTTTGATTTGAGCCAAGTATACATAATGTTACAGTATAATGCATATGGTGCTGTGCCTGCTAACACCAGGTTTTTTGCAGTGCACAACCTATTCAAGCTTAAGAACTAGAAAAATTTCGCTAGTTTACTTGCACTAACCCTCATGATGCCTCTTATCCTCCTGGTTGTCTCGTGTAGTGCTCCCACGTCAAACCTTATACGAAAATATGCCCTATGGCAGTGAATATGAATATTACGGTTTTCTGGAATTTGAAACCGAGTCGTCTGGTAGACAGGTACTAACTTTGCGGAAGAAACTGTAGGAAATCTTCAGAGTAAAAGAGAGAGACGCCGGTAGAAAATTATGCAGATGCAGGGAAGAGAAGTGAGCACGTAGCTGTTAGATGGCCAATGGTTGCCAATAATGTTTTGCTCATAGCCACGGTTCCTGTCTTCCCCTCCTATTTTCCCTGGACGGTTTACTTTTCTATCTTGAGGACAGAGGCAGTAGATACATCCGAAACGTTGGTACCGAACTACGAAACTGTAGGGCGTAACATCCCAAAGATCGCAATTTTCGTGTCCCTCTATTTCCACAGTTACTTGCGATGTTGGTTCCCACTTCTGTTCTGCACTGTTTGAGCCCGTTATCCGCCATCTGTATGTTATCAGCCTTTACCGTAATTCCCGACGACACTATCAGTTTCAGGTCATAACCATTTGTTTCGTTTTCTTCTACGTAATAGTTTTATTTACGAATATCACCACCCCTTGGCAAGCAGTATGTTGTCTACAACAATGACTTCTTTAACATAGTAAAGTTGTCCCTGTGTGTACCCTGAAGGCATATGTGAGGTGTGAAGGCATAGTTCCACTCGTTCTTAACGGCACTAGATAGAGGTGAACGGTTAGCCTGAAACCCCGGACTCTGTACCCCTGGTACTAGACTTTTTATTGAAGCAAATAATCACAGGAAAAGAAGAGACAGAAGCCCTTTATATAGTCTGTCTTACAATGTTTTAGCTTTATCTGGCTTTGAAATCTATGTCCCCTCTCCTTCAATGACTCCTATCTATGACTTGCTTATAATGTACACAGTCTCATTTGTTTTGTTGTTGTGCAGGTAATGCTGTCTTCAGCCAGCACTGAGAAACGAGCGGGAACAGTGAACAAAGTTTGTTTCCTAGTGACAAGAATGAACAGACAGTCATTGTCCTGATATAAGTTACCACTGACTTTCATTGCAATGAACTACAATTATTATTATTAATTATTTGTGGTTGAAGGATATAGATATTTTTGTAACATATATGAAGGGGCACCTCGGTGCGAGAACTAGCTATGGCACATAGCAGTGTGCAACATGACCACCACTGCAAGGATTGTGGACTATACTTTGACAGCTTCAAGTCTCTGGATGTTCATCTGAACTACCACAAAGAGAATCTGCTCATGAAGTGGGCAACCCAGCCAGATGAGACTAACAATAACAATGCGTCTTCCAATAAGCAAAGGGGTGGCATCACGACAGCGCCCGCAGATTCCAGTAATGGCATGGTCAAACATGAGCTGGGGCATTCATCAGGTGGTGGTAGTCCACAGCATAACACCTTCAACCATCCCCCATCTCCCTATCAAGACTCTTCTGCACAAAGGTTCTCTCCAATGGGCTCAACAGGTTACAGTCTAAGTGACAGGACACCACCTCAGCAGCAAAATGGGGCATTGCATCCATTTCATCAACAATACAGCACTTTCCTGACCCCTAATTCAGAGGGGGGTGTCTATTTCATGGATGGCAGTGGCAATTCAGGGTACATATTAGGCTCAGGTACAGATTTTCCAGCATCTTCCAATGTGGACAATCTCCGATCATCACCGAATTCAGTGTCATCACACTCTCCATCATCATCCATTGGTCCTGTTACATCATCTGGTGGCATCCATCGTTACAATCCATACCACCGACCATCATCGGGGAGTCAGTTGTATGGACCTGACCGTAACAATGGCGTAACTTCCTCTGGACCATCACCAAATTCATACCAGCCAGCAACAACCCCCCAACAATGTGACAAGTGTGGCACTCTCTGCAACAGCAGTTCAGCTTTGTTGGACCACATTAACACTGCACACCCTTCCACTTCACCACCATACATGAACAACCAGCTGCATTTCCAACAGGAGGCCATGTTTCGGAACTATCATGGAAATAATGGAAGTCCAGATATTGCAGGAGGGGGCCAGCACAATGTTTTAAAAATCAAAGACGAACCAGCAGCAGAAATTCTGGACCTAGATTCACACAAGGTGCACCAGGTGTATCAACCTGAAGAAGAGGCCACAGCAATAAGACCTACAGCAGGCAGTGAGAACTCTGTTAGAGATGGTAATCCTCACTCAGTGTCTGCGATGCTATGGGGCACTGAACCACAGAACAGTGCCAACAATCATGCGTCTTCCACCACACCACCAGAGTTTCGTGGTGTGACTTCTACCGAAGGTATCACAGTTCCTCGACAGCAGCCCATGACATATCAGAAGGCAGGTGTATACCCGCCACACCTTGCACCCGTTCCTGGGCAAATAATGCACACACACCTACACCACATACCATCAGTTCCTAACAACATCTCATCATCTAGTCTTCCCCCACCAGGTCCAATGTCTTCTACATCTCCCCACCAACATAAGAATGGGCCACCCATCCACCAGTCTTCTCAGCAGCCAGGAAACCAAACTTGGAAGTCAAATGAGGCACGTAGACCTAAAACATACAACTGTTCTGCCTGCAACAAGTGGTTCACTAGTTCTGGTCATCTTAAGAGACACTACAACACGACACTGCATAAGAATGCTGTTAAGCAGAGTGGGGCACCTGACCCAGCCACACAGCCTATTAGCAACCATCACCATCCTGGACGTGCGGCCACAGATGTAGCAACTTCTTCAAGGGGAACACCTTCAAGAGAACATGTGGCACAGCAGAGTCCAGTGTCTTCTGGTTTAGGGCCGCAGCTGGTAACTATGGTTGAAGACTCTTCCAGAAGTGATGATGCTACAAGCAATGGTAACTTTGGAAGGATTACACCATCAGTGCAACATGGCAATCTGCCACTCACTGGCAACCAGCAGCAAGCAACGAGTCCCCCAAACCTGATGGCAGGTCCCTCGACAACAATGGAGGCACAGACGGGGGGCCTGCAATTCTTAGCCTCCAATTACAGCGAGAGCAGCCCGCTTCACAACCCTTCCAATTCCGTCCGTACCTCTCCAGTGCCAGCTCCTCCAATACCACAAGAGGCACTTTTGCACCACCAGCTAGAAACCACACAAACTGTTTCTTCCCAGCACCCTTACATGTTGGGCCAAGTGATTTCACCACCTTGCCCTCAACCACCACCATCACTTCCTCTCAGCCACCATCTTATCCACCACCCCATCCCACAGCATCAGGCTCTGCACACTTCCCCCCACTCTACACCCCCTATGCTGCAGATGACGAATCTAACAGAGATGTATTCCCCAAACGGGCAGCCCCCCCACATTTTTATGCTGCAAGAACACCAACCAATGCTGCCAACTTCTACCAACAACCACCTAACTATTACTGGTAATTGTGGCAGCAGTGGTGGAACCATGTCCCCACTAAACACACAGGATGACCAACAGTTCCTGTTTCCCATGACGTCCTCACCTCAGCAGGACAATCAACCATTGCCTAGCTTTGCTGAGATTGGACACCACCCTTTCACAGCCAACTCGCTCTCTGGCTTCAGTGGACTGACAGCAGCTACTTTGTTACCAAATTATGGCATGGTTAACTCGGGATCAACCAGGAAATTGACTGGTAATGTGGGGGGGCTTATGAACAGTGACTACCAGCAAATGATGGCATCAATGAAGCTGAGTGATGCATACAACAATAACTCGTACTGGGTCAATAACTTTGAAGATCAGAATAGTGTTCTGGATGACACCAACAGTAATACACTTCACACAGATTCCAATGGAAGTGGAGGCGATGAAAATGTATCATCAAACCTTTCGCCTGTCAGAACACCAGATTGTTGCATATCTAACATTAATTATGACAAAAAAATATATGTAGTAACACCTGCCACAGTTGTCAAATGTGAAGATGACATCACTAGCAGTGGCACTGAAGAAGCTACTTCCATGACTGTCAATAACAATAATATTAATACCACTACTAATAACAAGAGGATAAGTAATGCCAAGGAATCTAATTTTAAATCAATGTTCATATCGAGGGGAGACCTTCACAAATGCATTGAGTGTGACAAATTGTTCAACAAAGCATGTTATCTGACGCAGCACAACAAGAGTTTTCATAATGGAGATAAGCCATTTAAATGTGACCGGTGTGGGAAGAGATTCAACGCAGAACATGTGTACAAGCAGCATCTTGGCAAACATGCAGGTGAAAAGCCATACAAGTGTGATAGATGCCCCAAACAGTTCAATCACAAGACAGACCTGCGTCGCCACATGTGTCTGCACACAGGAAAAAAACCCTTTGACTGTGACATCTGTGGTAAGGGCTTCATACGCAAAGACCACATGCTGAAGCACTGTGATACGCACCGAAGGAAAGCTGGCCACTTCCAGCATAACAATCAGTGAACAGTTTAACAACACAAGGGTGAATATGCAACTTAATTTGTAAAATGAAGAAGTCTGCGATTTTTTATTGACCAGGATACAAAAGCTTATAAATATTTTTAAACATGCTGAAAGGATTATTTGGATTGTACAATTCGGTTTTACACAAAAGTGGGTTGCTTTTCTAAATGAGAGATGAAAGTTGTCTTTTGGCTACACAAAAACCTGACTTAATTTTTGAGTTACACAGATCAGTTTTATAATCCCACAGGGAAAATGTACTGTAAATAACTTGGTTAAATCTTAACCCTTTCACTGCTGAGCAATTAGTAACCAGGCACATACTTCCTGATCTGACCTAATTCTAAACTTTTCCTTAAATATGAGACTTGAGAAAGCAAGCACAAACAGAACTAAAGTAATGTGCACTAACTGTTGTCTTATATTAAGAAAATATTCCTATGATGGCCAAGGTCACACAGTATAGAGAGTAGGTTGTTTCCACTGTTGGATATAACAGTTCCTGAATTATTCTACAGAGATATACAAGTCAGTCCATATTCATGGTGGATAAATATATGTACTTAGCAGCTCTGAAGGCAGTCAAAATGTTGGTTTGGGAGATGTATATTTTTAATGTTACACCCATAATGATACATGTGCAACAATGGTACCATATTGCAGATGCCTGTTACCTTATGGTCTCAGCAGTGTAAAGGATAAGGCAGCATTATGGCATTGGTTTCAGCCTCGTTGCATAAAGTTGATTTAAATTTGATTTGGAGGAGATGGATTGTTGAATGCAATATTAGTGAGTTTATATTGAGCCAAATGTGACAGTTGTGAGAGGATTACGATACACATTTATCATATTCCAGTGTACATTATTTTGAAACAGTTTTGTTTAAATGCAGTATGGATGACATCAGGCCTAGTTACTGATGTAGGGATCAAAAGTTTCCAGAATCCCAAGAAATTTATTTGGTTCAAGTTCCAGTTGATTGTAATTGTGTGACTGCATTCTGTTACGTGATATTTATAACATTTAATTTGCTTTGCATACTTCCATGACAACTTTTATACACAGCCATATATAACCTCAAGGTTATGTGACACTACATATCTGAAGATGCTGCAGCTCTTCCTAATGTTTATCAAGTATTTTTGTGATGATTTTTTTAAGACTAGTGAGGGTTTAATGTTGTGTTTGCTCCTCAATTTTATGAACTGTGCCTCAGTGAATGAACTCTATTGCACTATCCTGAAGTAACATATTCATCTCATATCATGGCAGCTAACCTAATTATTTTAGACCTGTATTATTTTTACAAGACTGATAATGTAAGATATTCATATCCAGGGTTATTGAAGCAACTAGCAGTTCTCATGTTCTTGTTGCTATTCTGAATTTATAGCATCCTTAATGTATCTGGCCTATATCGTTTGTCACTACACAGACCACCTTGTGTGACTGCAGCACCTTGCTGGCTGCTATTTAAATCTGTCAGACCACCGCCTTTTAGATCAGTGTATTGCAGTTAAAAATAGGTTTTTATTCACAATGTTTAAATATGCTACTGGCAAGTTTATTTCAATGCACCGCAGCTGGTGCTAGTTCCTTATCACATTCAATAGCAAGTCCAAGATCTACTAAACTGTAAAATATATTCTGAAAGCTTTATTGCAGATCATCTTCAGTGGCAGGATTATTACCATACACTTTATCCTTTAACATGCCCTACAAGCAAAAATCACATGGCTTCAGGTCTCATGAATGAGGAGGCCACATTCCCCTGTGTATTACTCTGTCACCAACACACTGTAAACAAACACATGGAGTTTATTATGTTTTTTGATATTCATTTCCATGCATTGACAATCTATAATACAATATGCAACAAATGTACACTATTGCAATATATAATTTACAATTAAAACATTAAAACTCCAACATGTTTCGATCTTTTAAGGATTGCCTTCAGGGAGAAAACACATCAATCAAATATGTATAAACAATCATAATCAAGTTAGATTAAAATAAAGTGCGATGTGTCTGGGTATCCCGAAGTCCACAGCAGAAGCAGAAATATAATACATGGTAGTAGTCACTACAATGTATTATATCTTCCTATGGAATATTTCATCACATTTCTGTTTCTACTGTGGACTTCAGAATATCCAGATATATCATATATTATTTTAATCTAACTTAATTATGATTAATGATTAATACATATTTCATTGATGTGTTTTCTCCCTGAAGATACTCCTTAAAGGATTGAGACATGTTAGAGTTTTAATTGTAAATTTCATATTGTAATAGTGTGCTTTTTTTTGGGATATTGTACTACACGTGGAGTTTAATTAAAAATCATAGCATCATAGCGTAGATTGTGTTGGACTGTGTGTAACATTGGAATAAATTTATGATCTCAAAAATAGGTCACATAATTGTACTGTGTATTTTACTTGGGCATGTTAAAGGATAACATGTATAGTAATCCTCACACTGAATATGATATGAAATAAAGCATTCATAATGATATGTTGTGCGATATGATTCTTAATTGGTAAGGTTTTTTGTAGAATAAACTTTAATTAAATTTAAAATTTAGCATGTAAATAATGAATACATTCAAAATTCCATAAGATATTACACTCCTGCTGAAAGAACTGGCTCTTCACAAACTGTGTTGTATAGTTTGTGAACCACAACAAAGTGATGTGGATGTAAATGCAGCAGTTTTGTTGCAGTTTTTGTATTTGTGAATAGTGTTTGGAACAGGCACATTAGGAACCTTCTATCTGAATTTATGATACCACTGCCAATATGACCAGTATTCAGCACATACACTGTACAGAAACACATGGTGTTGCAACTGCAGCCTGGCTTCATGACTACTGACATATAACAGTCTCTGACATGTCAGATTTAGGTGGCTTGGCAAGTTAGCCAAGTTCCATCGATAATGTAGGTGAGAGAAAGTGACACTTGATATTGGTCAGACAAAGTAAGGGCCTAGTAGAATCCACTATATCTAAGTTTTCAGGTTGTCACAGCAGGGATTTTTCAGATTGTCTTCTGTGTTTTGACATGATATGTTGTAGGTTGGCACTGATGTTTCAATGGAATATGCTGTCTCCATCTTCTGCTTTCAAGTGATTGTGCCAATGTTAACGCTGAAGATCTGCATCAGCTTGGAACCAATTTTTTTAACCCTGAAAATGGAGGCAGGGTGTTCCTGTGAAACATTGGTGTCAAAACTGAGAAGACCAGTCTGTGTAATCCTTTATATTGGTGTTATCTTGTTAAAGTTGTACTGATATATTGAGAGATTCTTTACCTAAGTGTTTTAAAGTATATTTGTTTCTTACGGGTGTGTAAGATACGCTTGGAAGTAGGAGGGAGCAGAATGTTCTTCGGTAGAAGGTGATAACTTGTACTGAAATCCTCAAAATTCCAGACAATTTTGGAATATGTTAGACTATGTTGGTCATTTTTCTTTACTTCATTTTGGTTATGGAAACAAGATACAGAAGCTGGCATGGCAGGTAAAAATGACCAAATCTCATCTCTAATTCAGCACCTGGAACATCTCTTTAATCAAAATGACAAGATAGAGAATATCCAATATATAATATTTAATAAGACCTATCACAGGCTTTCAGACATCTGGAATGAATGTTTCTGCTGCTTCCTGAAATATGGACAGTTGTAACAGTTCAGACCATTTGTGGACAGGCATCAGCAGCTTGTGCATGACTGGTCAAGCAATCCAAGCATCATCTTTCTACAGTGTGCCAAGCAAAGAAGAGTTGTATCATAATTTATTATGTAAGATAACTATATTTTAGTCTCCTTCCATAAAATAACGGGTTTTGTCACTGGTTAAAATTATGTTAGTGTTATAACTACCTCAGCAATAAGTATTAATGTATATATTATGGACAGTGCGATCCAATGTCGCTGTTTGTGTTTTTTTAGGTTATTAAAGAAATCTGCATACAAATATAACTGCCCCTTATTTCTTACTGTCCTTGAGCATCAGTGTTTCTAAAAGCTAAACTACCTGTTTTATGGTAATTTCGTTCTGGTTACAGCGTGTGGGTGCAGTTATTAGTAACAAATATGATGTTTGAAGATTTACTAATCTAAAGTATGGTGTTATTTTTTAATTCTTATGGCAACCTTTTGATGAGCAGTGTTTTGTTATCACGCTATATATCAGCCTACATTGATTTTTTTATTGACTTCTCAAAATGAGATTTGCATAATTTATGAAAAAGGCTCATTCTCTGAAATAAAAATGTTCTGTCTTCCAAGAATTACTTTGAAATAATTTTGGAAATAAGTGCCCTAATGCTTTGAACAGGGTTTCCTGACGTTTCTCAGCTGGGACCAAAATTGTTTTCAAGTCATTCTAGTGATCCACACTCCAGTTTTGAATTAATATGTTTTTAAATTACTTTAGTATTGCTTACAAAGTAAGCATATTGCTGTTATGACAACACAACTAACGCTTAGGAAGTTAGATAATACAAAATGTGTTCTATTAATTGGTAGTAGCGTACACTATTTTTGCACAAGTACAAATACTAGAAAAACAGGCCAAGTTGTCCCTTGGAGGTCAGTGGTTAGTCTCAGGTCCCGGTCGCTTTACCCCCAGAAAAGATAATTGAGGTTCAGCTTACCGATTTAGGAAAACAATACCTCAGAGGCTAGTTTTACCATCCACTTTGAATTCAAGAAAGTTGGAAGCGGGATGATTCAGGCAAAATTTTGAGCTTATTGCTTCTTGCATAGACTTGTGGGACGTTCCGTCTTGACAGCCACGTGACCTCAGAACGATGAAAGTAAAGGCATGCAGTAAGACCCAATCTCTGCTCACATCTGGCTAAAAATTCATTCTTTAGCGACTTCGCTTTCATAAAATTCAAAAATTGATGGAAACCGTTCATCTCTATCCAAATCTTTCGGCAAACTTCTGGAGCAAGATTCTCCCTACGCAGGAGGCAACGAAAAATGTTCACTTGAGGATGAACGTTATTCGCTGAAGCTTTGTCGCGCTGCAGACATTGCTGGTGTACTATCAGTGGACAAAGTGAAGCACGAATTCCACCTTGTGCAGTGACAAACATGTCAACTAAAACTGTAATGGTGGTCAGTGGCCGGCAAGACAGATATTCTTGCTTATCTGTTAGCTCTGGATAAGGTACACATGCTGTGAGCTGTGCTTCGTCACTCGCATTCGCTGTCGGACAAATGATAAGCACATTCCAGCCTATCACACTACGTGCTGAAATACGAAACTGCAGTTCAGAATAAGGATCATGGCGATCGACCCTAAACGGAACGTCGACCTACTTTGAGATCGCAACCCATTGGTTATATCCCTTGGCTTAGACGATACTAATGTACCCGACATTTTCCTTCCGGATACGGCTGTCCGTTTACCATATCATGACGTTTTATGTTAAAATTTTAATAATTACACAAATTTATTTGGTTTGTTCTTCACTCTAACCCTATTTAATCTATTTGTTAATAATTTATGTGAATTTAAAATATGACACCGGTTTAACAAGGACGGTATTCCTGCGTCTGTTTAATTTGTACTAAGGAAAAACTTTTATATTGCATTTACATAATGCTCTGGGATGGGAGGCACGCGGTGGAGCAGTTGGTTGAGGCACTGCGCTACAAGCCGGAAGGTCGCGGGTTCGTTTCCCGATGGTGTCATTGGATTTTTTCATTGACAGAATCCTTTCGGTCGCACTATAGCCCTGGGGTCGACTCAGACTCTAACAGAAGTGAGCACCAGGAATATTTTCTGGGGGGTAAAGGCGGCCGGTACGTAGGGTTGACAACCTTACCACATTCATGTGCCGATTGTCTAGAAATCTGAGTGCCTGGAACACCAAGGGCTTGTCCAGGCCTGTGATGGGATTGCTTTACCTATAATGCTCTGGGAGCAAATGTCGGCCCAAGTGTCCCGATCAATTTTAGATAAACATCTTCGGACTCAAACTAAAATTTTTACAAATATAAATTAAATGTAGTGGATTGCTTCCAAAATCGGGGAGCAGCCCATTTACTGTTGTTGAAATGGAAGATTGTCAAGTTTCTTTTGGAAATGATAAAGCATTCATATAATTAATATAAATAAACCAACAAAATGCACTATATAGCTACTTTAATGTAGTATTTGTCTTTGTATCACCCTA
>JAKCWW010000232.1:18883-36441 GCA_026260175.1 Reticulitermes lucifugus
GAAGCCTCGAAAAATGAGGCAGCCTAGGCCCCCAAGGGGCTGTCGAGCCATTGGAAAAAAAAAGAGAAAAAATAATTATTAAGATCCTCATTACTTCTTTCTTGTTAAACATTCTTCTTTGTTAGCTTCATTGACTTAGTCACTCATTTACGGTCTATTTCGTGGTGCCTTGAATAGTCAAGGTTATGTACAAAGAATGTTAAATTGCTCAGTGGGTAATGAATTCCGACTGACTGTAGAAGATTATTTAGGAACGTCGGTATCCCAGCTGAGATTTGAACCCGAGACCTCCCGCATATGAAACAAGTGTGGTGCACCTTGTTACGAAACGCACTAAGAGAGATCAAGTTTCATACCCAAGTGAAACAAGAGGTAGAATTTTACAGATTGCTTTTTAAATTCCGCCACATGTTAACTACACTTGCACGTCTCTTGTTTTTTACAGTTGGTCAAAATGTTCTTCTCTTTTGTGTTTTATTTGCTTCACGTTAAGAAATTATATCTAATTAATACTGGCTACATACATACAGAACGTAGCTTGCGTGATAAGACAAGCTTGAGCTTATAATGCCTTTATATAAAGCACTGATTAGGCCAGTATCTTTATATGCTTTAGAGACTTGGTGTTCAACAAAATAGGAACGCGGTCTCTTTAAGTGCATTTGAAAGGAGAAGGCTGAGAAAACATTTTAGGCCCTTTCAAGATGGTGAGTTATGGCGAATACGATAAAACAGAAAATTACATGAACTGTTTCAAGAGCCGGACATTACAATAGTGATGAAGATATCGAGGCTTAGGCGGGAAGGAGATGTGACTAAAATTAGTGGTAGTGAAATGCCAAAAATAATTATGAGTTTTAACCCAGAAAAAAAAAGAAGAGTAGGAAGGCCCGAAGTAAAGTGGAATAATGTAGTGCATAATGTCGTGAGAAAGCCCGGTGTTAGAAATTTGAGGATGGAAGGTAAGGGTAGAGATGGGTGGCAGAGGATCCTAGAAGAGGCCAAGGCCTACCTAGGGATATAGTGCCACTGATGATGATGACGATGATGTTTAACGGGTTCTTTTTTAGGCTTTTACCTCCCTCTAGTGCCTAAGGTTAAGAAGGAATGAAGTCATACATCCGCTCCCGCATGTCTTCATATCGTAGTCTTTAATTAACTAAGATCAGGGGCTATTTTATTTTCACCTTACCAACGGAAGGTGCTTCCATCAGATAAGACAGAGTCCGGATTTGAACCCGGTGCATTACAGAGAATTTGAAAGGATTATACCTGTCGTGACGTCACAAGGCTCTTCTCATGGGAATCGCAAACTGAGAGCTGCTGTCTGGGGCAACAATCAGCACCTGGCAGTCCTGTGCAGTGGCACACTGGTCGCTGTGAGAGCTCGCAGGCTTTGGCAGCACACGGTAACCTGTGCCAGTGCAGCACTGCATCACGACAGCTGCCCTGACCTGCCTTATGCCAGCATCTGGTGAGATACGTAAACACAGCCTGTAGTGGGGACTGCAGCCAACCTGCCTCCTTTGTTTCATTCAGCTAATATGTCACCACACATTTTTGTTATGATTCAATTAAGCCTTCCATTCTGAGTTTCATTTAACAAAAATTTCTACTTCCTTCTTTTTCTGTATGTAGT
Organism: Reticulitermes lucifugus; assembly: GCA_026260175.1. NCBI lineage: Eukaryota > Metazoa > Arthropoda > Insecta > Blattodea > Rhinotermitidae > Reticulitermes > Reticulitermes lucifugus. The sequence continues at coordinate 20,523 of JAKCWW010000232.1, forward strand.
CTCAATGGAAACTTCAACACTTCTTCAAATTACACTTTTCGTCCACCTTATATTATCTAAGCAAGAAACTAACTTCCCTTCCATGGGTCTGATTTGTCACCTTCCTTCCAAACTGCTGACATAACCTACTTCACCACAAACCTAATTACTTCGCCCTGGGAAATTGGAGGCAGCAAGTTCCTACAAAACATTGGTGCGTAAATAAAAGACTGTCCGATGTCATAAACCAGAAACTCACAATGATAATCAAAACTAACTCTCCCTAAGTACTCAAAATGTACCACCAAATATAACACATACTTCTCCCGTTTTCACTTTATTACGCCCAACATGTTTCCAATGTTAATTATCAGAATATTAATATATAAACAATAAGAGATCATGTTCAACCGAGATTAAGACACAAACACTGGTTCCTCGTATTACATCAAACACATACTGATGCAGTCATATCACATACACTTATCAGGGGTGCACAAATCTTACAAACATCTAGGAGTCACCTCAAAATTCTAAGTGCCAGATAGGTAACATGAAAGAAGTTCCATACTGAGGAGCTACAAATATCAGGCGCCACTGAATAGAATTCAGTCGCGCCAAGCGACTTGACGCCGGGATTTGTGCACCCCTTCACGTAAGTATTATTGCTGCAAGGTGCATGCAATTTAACGAGAATTTTTATGTTTTTTCATAATTTTAGGATTACATCCAACTTTTAGGCTTCTGACAGATGTAAATGTCGGCAATTATCCTACACCCCTAATGTGTTGGTACCCCAATAGTTGTATGACATGAAGCCCTTGATAATGAACTACATGCTTGAAAAATGTCGGGTGTATTGAAATGAAAAATTAAAGAATATTTTGTTGTATTTGATGACATATTGTATTTATGCAACAATACAACGACAGATACTTGCAGGTTCAAATTTAACTCCCGCCTATTTCATCCCAAAGATTAAAAACCGTTAATACCAAAACAAGTTATCGATCACGATTGTGAGCCAGTTGCATCCAAATCCCACCCTTGCGGTCCATCACACTTCAAGCCCTTTCTGAGGTATAACATCTCATTGCCTTCTCGGTTTTCTAAGCGGATTCTCAAAACAAAAAGAAAAACATATTCATTGTCTCGAAATTTGAGGTCCGCCCGGCGTCACATCCCACAAGACACTACTCATTGACCCCCTGTCACAACAGCACACACCTCACAACCCTAACACCACGTGACCTCTATAAATCACGTAGTTCCACTTACGTAATATAAATCCAACCATATATATACTCCTACATTTTCCTATCCTAACAACACTAGCTGACCTGTACAAGTCACACAGTTCCTCCTTATGTAATATCCATCCTAGCTACATGCCCAGCCCATCGTAATCTTCCTCATCTCACCACCTTAACAACACTGGGCGATCTGTATGAATGGCACACATCCACAACGTTATCTTGAGCTGATTTATTCCGTTGTGTTGCAAAAATCAAGACAGTAAAACTAATTATTATATCCGTCGAAGACTACTTATATTTTAGTGGTATAAGGCCCAGACACATGAACACGTTTCGGCTTTCACGAAGCCATCATCAGGCTGTGTATAAGAAAATAGAAGTATACTGCTTTAAAACTGTATTTTTCTACTTTCTTCTACACAGCCTGATAATGGCCTATTGAAAGCACAAACTTGTATACGTAGCTAGGTATATCTTTCTTCTTTCTTATACACACCCTGATGATGACTTATTGAAAGCCGAAACGTGTACGTGTATTTGGATTTGATATTACTAAAATGTAGGTTGTGTTCAGCGGATATAATATTTGGTTTTATTGTATTAATGGTCCTCATTATTTAATATCAAACCCAGCTACAAACCCATCCCATCGTTCCCCCCTACGTTTTACTATTCTAACAACACAAGTTAAGTTCCGTAATTCACACAGTTCCCCACTATATAATGTCCGTCCTCGCTACATACCTAGCCCATCCTACCCCCCAACATCTCACAACAGAAGGCGACCTATACAAAACACACAACTCCAAGTTATGTAATAACCTCAGTTTCTCATTCAATCCTCTCAGATCCAAACGTTTTCTTGAGAACTTCGCTTCCAAATCCTTGCACTCTACAATTGGTCTGGATTCTAAAGCAGATGAGCACAAACGTGCAGAGAAAAATGCTGCTTCCTTCTTTAAGTTATAAATACTAAGACAGAGGACAGCAGGCTCCTGTTAAAGTGTGGTATTATCTACCAAACTGCATGGCGTCACATTCGAGAACACTATAATCTTGATATTTACAACCACGAGAATCGCAAATCTGTCAGTCCCCAAAATACTGTAAATTTATTTACAGTGTAATCTCGATTATCCGTGCCCGGATTATTGGATTTGCGGATTATCCGTACACTATCGTAAGTTGTTAATGAACAATGACGAAGGTGGACAATAACGTGATTTAGCGCCGAGTGCTCGAACAAAATTCTCAATACAAACAAAAATCACGGACCATTTCCATAAATTATAAGAGTAAACTACACATGTATTATGAATACAATAAATAAATTACAGCTTTATTTTTTGCTCGTGGCTCAATAAATTATATGTTTTGGAGTATCCATGTTTCTCAAATTTCCGTGCACCTCCATCCCCACCATTACCCTGGATAACCGACAGTACACAGTATTTCATAAAGACACGGCAGATCGTCGGATAAGAACCTGTTGCTCGCAGTTCAACTGGAATCGAACACAAAAGAAAGCGGGCAACTACCGTACGAGTTACGTACTGTCATTCATGTACACTGTAATGGCTTTTTGGGACTGGATGTTCACACGTATACACACGGTAGGCAGCTTAGCGCCACACTGCGGCTAATGGCGCGACTTCTCAGAAAATGCCGAAGGTCATGCCATTGGCCGCAAGGCAGCATCAAGCAGCCGCATTAGAGAAACTTAAATTCCCTTGTTTCCGCCATCTGCGCACTACATGTACTCCCCATCTTAATCCCATTGCTTTTATCTAACTAAAGCCAGATATCACTGTGTAGTGGTAACAACAGTTATAGCATTCGAATCTTCGCCAGGTCAGTACTTCCTTAAATAAGCTTTTCTTTAAACGAAGGTACGAATTCAGTCCCAGGGCAGTCAATGTGATACATGCTATGACGGAGTGGAACTGGCATGGGTTTCCTTCCCAGCATGTCGGACTTCCCCTGCCAATTATTAACCCACCAACGATCCACAATTATCCACCATCAGGGGCAGGTGCAATACTACCCTATATCGAGGAAGCTGACTCATATTCAGAAAGTGTCAGGTTCGAATCTAGGCCGGGGATATCACTAGCCTGAGAGTTTCGAGGTTTTCTTCAGTCACTCCAGGAAAATGCCATGGACATTAAAACAGACCACGAATGCCTTATACCTTGTCCGTTTCAGGTCATCATTTACTATCGCTACAGTCTTACTATTCACAGTGTTGTGAGATAAATAAATAAATAAATAAATTTCAAGTCCCCCTGTCAAGAGACTTGGTATAACGCCATTCCTAAAACAAAAGAAAAATAATGGAATCCATCCCGTTGTGCTGTGACATATTAATGTTGGCATGTATATTACTGTCAAAAACAATAAACTTTTAATAATATCATCAATGAATGCTACATGTTTCGATCCTTAAGGACCATCATCAGGTACTAAAATACATAATTTAAAACATCAGTAAATATGCATGTTGATGTTTTGAAATTTGTGAGATCTCACAAATGTTTACAAACTTTCACAAAGTTGTCGTAGCACTGAAGTGTGCATATTTTGTATTTTTTATACATATGTGTTGGTTATTACATATTTTTCCCCTTGTTCATAAGATTATTAAAAATGTGTTGAATGGTTCTTATTTGCTTGAATATGTACTTCCCTGGTGTACTTATTGATGATATTATTAAAAGTTTGTTGTGTTTGACGGTAATATATATGCCAATATTAAAAACAAAATAAGTTTTCATGTATCTGCTATATTCGTTTTGAGCATAAATATTTTATTGCCCTAATTCGGCTTTCGGCGGCGCCATTCATAATTTGGTGGTGGTGACAGATCAGGGAGGAGCCATGGAATTGGGAATTGATTTGGAGATGCGACAGAGAAGTCCAAACTATTAACATTACCGCCCACACGTTTGGTTTTAACGTTCTGTGGAAAGTCCTTGATTCTCTTGTCAAGAACTAAATTATTCGATCAGCCCTTCAGTCATTTGGTCAGTTGGACAGTCACTTGGTCTGTTGGGGGATCAGCGACTGCTCAGTTACTCGTACTATAGTGTCATTGTCACTGACTGTACGACAGAGTATTCAGGGTTCATTTGCCGGGGAGGGGGGAGCAGATTCTTCTGTCGAAACACTCCAGACCGGCTCTGGAGCCTATCAAGCCTCCTATTCTACATGTATCAGGGTTACTTCATGGTTTAAAGTGGTCGGAGTGTGAACCTGATCACTCACTTCCATGTAATGCAGCGTTTATTCGATCCCGGGTCAGTCCATGTGGGATTTGTGGTGAACAAAGTGACACTGGGACAGGTTTTTCCGCGAGTACTTCGGTTTTCCCTTGTCAGTTTAATTCCACCGGTGCTCCATTACACGGAAAAACAGAAAAAACACCTACTCATCACCTTCATCACAGGGTTGCACAATACGCCTCAAGGCTGGGGTGCGTCCGTAGCATCTGCTGCGGGACCCTTCACCCCCAAAAGAATGCAGATTTTAAGAATGCATGGAGCTTTTCCCTCACACGTCATTGCACCTTTATGGCGGGATGGTGCTTAATTAAGCACAGGAAAAATTATATCGAACACGTTTCTGAGATCATCACATGACTTCGGGAATCGATTGCATGACTGGTTGTAAGAAGACCAGTTCGCAGTGCATCAACACCAGAACCTGCCCCTCCTATTAAGTGTACTGAAGCCAAAATTAAACAAATCAAGTCTAAAGAAACAACAGCAATACGTCGATCTAGCATGGAACAGGAAATTTCCTTTCTGCTGTCAAAAAGTTGAGTTCTGATCCCTTTAATTAAGGATTCACCAGGCATCATGCGACATTATAATTTCGTGCCCACGGCCTCCTGGAACACGGCACACTACAACACGGAGGGTGCCGCCGTGACCATGAAGCCGTCACAAATTTTGCAGTTTCAGTCTCTTCCAATCTACGCACGAGGTACCTCGTTTACGATCACTTTATCGCATTAATTCCTTCAATGCACCAGCAACAAGTAAACTAATACAAAACAACTGCACCATGAATCGAAAGGATGACGATAATAATGATGACCATGATGGTAATAATAATAATAACAATAAAAATAATCACAATGCCAACTAAATTTATAACACAATGATGGAAGAAATGAAGAACAAATTCAATGCACTATCAGCACTCATAATAGCTACAGAGGTGATATTAACAATGGTCTAGAAAACTTCAACATTTCATTTATGCGAACTAAAATCAAAAACATTCATCTCGAATATAAACAAAGAAGAAAGACGGAAAGAAGAAAGAAAGAAAGAAAGAAGGGACTGAGATACACATTATTTTAACTTGTTTTCCATCAACAGCGATACACTAAACAATACAGTACTGTCAAGAACGTAAAATATGTCAAGCCTTACAATTTTGATAACGATAACATTCACGTTCTGCAAGAAACATTGGCGGCTGTAAACATGTTGCCAAAATTTTAATTTCAATTCTGCACGTTCTCCGAGGGGATCTAAGAATGTGCTCACACAGCCAGACATGAACACTCACCTTAACCTATACAGATCTACACACTGTACGAAAAACTTTCCTTTCACACACTACAAATTTAAAATTGCAAAACGATAAGGACGCACAAACGGATCTCAAAGACAGAGGATGAATGGGCGCGGAGAAAATCTCTATTAATGGATATTTGGCGTAGAAACAGTTGAATACATTGTATAATAATTAATTTATATTGCATCATTATTAGCCTTTAAACTTGCAGCATTTGGACAAGCGCACAAAACGTAGATCCTTCTCAAATTTCTTTGTTCACTTTCTGAAGTAGGCCTATTTAAGTGCATAATTTTGCTTCAGAAAAATGTACAGCCCTTGATGTTGTACATCTTCCATGCAATAGTTTAATACACACAAATTTCACCACCAACTAGTTGCAAAATTTTTTATATTCAATGTAAAAAACTCCTACGTGTTTCGGATATATATTCTAGCCATTTTCAGAAAGTTTTTTTTGTGGAGAAGGGCCCCGCAGCAGATCCTACGGACGCACCGTAGCCTTAAGGCTTATTGTGCAACCCTATGATGAAGCTGAAGAGAAAGATAATTAGTTTTTTTCATTATTCCAAGTAATGGAGCACCGGTGGAATGAAATTGACAGGGAAAAACCGAAGTACACGGGGAAAAACCTGTCCCAGTGCCACTTTGTCCACCACAACCCGAACCCGGGCCTCCGCGGTGAGAGGCCGGCGGCTAACCGCCTGAGCCATGGCACGGCCTATCTTCATGGAGTTGCAAGGTTGTTCGACATGTACAGAGCATATGGCAACTTGTCATAGATAACTGACACACTATGTACATATATATAATATACTGTAATAAGAATACAGTGATGACTGTCACTATGTAAGTCGTCAATATAATGTATGAACAGGTAGTTATAATATAAAAATTGTATTCAATTGATCTTAAAAAGTTATGGGTATTAAAAGTATTAAAAGTAATGTTCCGTATCAAACATCTGCGGTGCTGGCATGTGTCCTTTATTTAAACTGGATCGGATATTTCATTATTTAGGTACTCCGAGTGTGCACTATGAATGAATAACTTTTTAAGATTATTAGAATAAAATTTTAAAATTATAACTGTAATTTTAATAAAATCGTAACGTTACAACTATCTATTTATATATTGACGACCAAACTTGTAACTCCCTGAAAATGGCCAAAGTATATGGCCGAAACATGTAGGAGTTTTGTACAAAAAACATAAAACATTGTGCAACAAGTTGGTAGGGAAATTTGTGTGTATGTATAGCCTATGTGGAGAGATTTATGTTGGACCCTTTCAGTTTTAATCTTTAATAAAATTCTCGTTCGCAAGTGCCGAGAAATGGCTTCAGCTACTGCAGTGCGCACCATGTACCAAGCTTCAGAGCAGCATGGCGTGGCTGCCACTACAAACTTATTTTGCAGGAAACAAAAAATTATCTGACTGTGAGATAGGTTAATCACTTCACTGATATGCAGAACTGTGTCACAGGGAATAAAATCTACGTTTGGTACCATTAATTCCACTATTTTCTTTTAAATAGATGAGATCTGACACTCTCACGGGCAGGAATACGAACATTACTGTCTTCTGGATTGGCGCCGTGTAGTCTGGTGTTAGTGTACACCATGACCTAATGTCAAGATTAAGGATTGTCGCCTACACGTCTAACAGGCGTAATTTTCACCATAACAACAAGGAAGGTTTGGGACCACCGAAGCTCCTATTTGTTAAGGGCAAGGGCCTTTTCTGTGAGTGAAATGTCAGAGCGTGAATTTAACCATTCAGTGTGAGAGTTATGAATGCCTCAGATTTTACATCTAAGCGCCTTTACGCCTTCTTGATCTAGCGGTGGCACAGGTATAATTTTGAAAGTAATATTTATTATATTTTGCAAAGGGCAAAGATAGAGGTAAAGTTGTCCCCGTGCACGCCATAAAGAGGTATGGAGGGAGTGAAGACATAGATTCACTCATTCTTAACCTCGGCATTAGATAGTATTGAGCGGGCAGCTTCACGTCCCACCCGCTTTACTTCCAGGGAAAGAGCCTGTGCATCCCATTGAAATGTGGGCTGGGTGTGCCTTGGGGCATGTCTAGACGTTTTGAAGAGAAAAGGTCTTGTCTCTTGAAGAGAGAGTTTTCAAAATTGTCTGTTTTTCGATACAAAATCTTATGCCCTCTTCTCTTTGTCACCTACCAATCTATAAGGCAGAGGTGCACAAATCCCGGGCGCCAGGACGCCGTGACGACAACATGTTGTACGGTGGCGCATAATATTTGTGGATCCTCAGTATGGAACTTGCTTCATGTCACCTTTCTGACACCTAGAATTTTGGAGTGTCTCACAGGATTTTGGAAAGTTTGTGCACCCCTGGTATAAGATTCCATATCTTTGAAGGCCACAATCTTTCTTTCTAACAGAATGGAACCTTCAAACTCCAAACGTTCGTTGTCATGCCGACATAAAATTGCATGAAGGGTAAATTCTACCTACGCAAACAAGTTTATTGCCCTTACCTCATAATTTCAGAAACACATTCATTAATGTGTACCCGCGACTCTTTCCGCGGAGTAGATGGGACAGGGCCTGAAGCTGACTGCTTACTTCAGAATGGTGCCGCGGCTTTGAATGTTATATGTTAGGAAACTTATACAAAGGCTCCAGAATATGAACGGACTGATTAAATTTCCTTACTAAAATACTGAATGCATTTCTTCTGTCCTCCGACACGACTAAATTCCTTTACTAAGAAAACCTTAAAATGCAACAAAAGTTTATCTTGCTTAAATATTCGTATCCTTACTTAACTGTCGCTTTCAGTCTTAAACCTGTGACATAGCAACGGGGCCTGAACCTAAATTGTTGGAGAGTTTTTAGTTTTATTCGGGCATTTTCACACAAGTTGTCCCAAAATTCCGATGAAGTGCTAATAAATTTCATGTGTGTTTATAAATTGTCTTCCTTAATGTACATTAGGTGGACCGGGATAGCGTAGTCGGTATAGCGACTCGCCACGGGCTGGACGGTCCGGGGATCGAATCCCGGTGGGGGCGAGATTTTCCGCACCCGTCCAGACCGGCCCTTGGGCCCACCCAGCCTCCTATAAAATGGGTACCGGGTCTCTTTCCCAGGGGTTAAGCGGCCGGGGCGTGGAGTTAACCACCCACCCTCAACTACTGCCAGGGTTCATGGTCCGTTCTAGGGAGAACTTCACCTTTACCTTTACCTTAAAGTACATTATAAACCACTAATTGAATATTTCATAAAAGAGTCGCAAGCAAGTGTAATGAACTGCGAAGAAATGGTGAGTACTGCATTATGCAGTAGGGATGGGTGGCTGAGGAATTTGATTTCGGTTCCCGGCAGAGATAAAAAAGTCTTTTTCAAAAGGTCCATAATTTTCTGGGGCGTACCCAGCCTCCTATCAAATTCTTACCGGAGATTTTTCATGGGGTAAAACGGCCAGGTCGTGAAGCTAACCTCTCAACTCCATCTAATACCGAGGATAAGAACGCGTAAAACTATATCACCCACTCACCCATGTGGCTTCACAGCGTGGTCTTTGATTACGCACGGGTCTTTACGATTTCATTATGAAGTATATTCCTTCCCATAATTTCACATAAGTAACCATTCTTTCGACGGATTAGCTTTTGGTTTGCAACTCCATGTGTGTGTGTGTGAGTTCGCCACCGGTAACACTGCCTTGCGTTCCCACCACCACCTTTTCTTCGTATCCTTCATTCTCATATCCTGAGTTGTAATTTTAATAATCTCTTCTGAGACATCACGCGAATTTAATTTAAACTCGTTTTTATTTGCATCTACAGCAGTCTGCTTGTCCTCTTGCTTCTCAAAACCAACACGAAAGAAGAAAATATCAAGGTCGCTCTGACACTCCGTCTGTCTGTGTTTATGATTGCCGCAGTACAACGTATAAAAATCACAGAACAATAGCGTAGTCGGTATAGAGAATTGCGACGGGCTGGACGGTCCGGGGATCGAATCCCGGTGGGGGCGAGATTTTCCGCACCCGTCCAGAGCGACCCTGGGGCCCATCCAGCCTCCTATAAAATGGGTACCGGGTCTCTTTCCCAGGGGTAAAGCTGCCGGGGCGTGGAGTTGGACCATCAACCCTCATCTAGTGCCAGGGTTAAAGAAAGAGTAGAGCTATACCTTTACTCACCCTCTAGGCCTTCAAGGTCCGTTCTAGGGAGAACTTTACCTTTTCTGTCTTATAGGATTCAACAACATGTAGTCTGGTAGATAAGTAGGGCCTACTGAAGTTTACGAGCAACCTACTGCCTCATCAGGCTATGGAGCCAACATTTTCCCTAACCCGTCCGTCACAGTCCAAAAGGCAATAATGTTCGCAGGCACAACTGGCATGCCTTTAAAGTTTTTGTACTCTAAAATTTATGAAGGATATAATTTTGATTTTCGTCTTCTGGGACGTGACGCCGTGTAATCCGATAAAATTTTGCCAAAGTTTCGGAGGAACACCTCTTCAGAGTTCTACTCAGCAGAGGGGTGCATGACGTCCCACTGAAACGTCTGTAAACTCCTACTAGACTACACAGTCCCATCCTAGAAGCCGGTGATCTTCATATCAAAACCTTAAGAACCTCAGATCTCCCATGGACAGAAGTTCGATTTGTTACCATCCCTCTGAAAGGCAGCAGCATCAGTTCTGTGGCGCACATGAACAGAAGCTATCAACAAGTGTTGCTTCCATCCAGTTGTTGACCTTGGGCAACGAATGCACCCCTAAGAGAAAGTGCTGTGTGGGGTGGAGAGAGAGGAAAGAATTTTTTTTTAACAAGAGGAAGAAGCAGTACAGCAACAGGGGGGTTGTACTGTACTGTCGCGTGCGAATAAAGTGGTTCACTTCACTGGCGTTGAAGAAACGATTTGGAAAAACTTGTATATTTCTAACATAAGAAATTAATAAATCTTGTAATGTCTTTTTAAATCCATTGCCTTGAAATGATAATAACTGACATCTATAGAGAAAAGGTACAAAAAAAATACGAAAAAGTTACACCAAATGTTAGTGCACTTCTATCTGCTTACAAGATAATTTAAGAGAGATTTCCGTACAACACATCCACACTAAACTAAATAAGGTTTCGTCTTTATGTGCTTATATAATTCGATATGAGGTCTTCTACCCTGAACACGGAGGTAGAAGACCCCTCCGAAATGTTAATGCCTATTCAATAGACTACAAAGCGTCATCCCCTAAATTACAATCTTATTCCTAACAACAGACGTTTCTCACCACCATATCAATAACCAGTTTTAGGCTCTCACAGTGATTCAAAAGTTCTGTTTTGCGGTTTTTGGAAGATTGGCAATGGTATGTGAGACTTCTCGGAAGAACGTGCTGCCTCCATCTTCAGGGTACTAGTGAGCAGGGGAGGTGTTAAAGTATGTGGCCCAAAATAGGATCAGCATAAACATTACAAATATTAATTTAACCTGACTGTATTGAGAAGAGGGTGGGTAGGCTAAGGGCGAATTTTTACAAAGAGGGATGGAAAAGAAGATGCCCCCTCCATCCTATAATGGACGAGTCCAAACTATAAGAATGGAGGGGATTGATGAAGGTCATAAGAACAAAAGAATGCAGACAGCAAAATCAAAGTTCCTGGTCCCTAGTTCGAATTCGCCAAGGGGTTATAAGGGGTTAATATCGATTAGAAATTTTAAAAAGCAAATTGACTAATCAGACGACAAGGATTATATTTCAAATGTCATCAACCACAGACCGAACTCAATGGTGTAATGTGCACACGATAATATATGTAGCACTTCTGTTTCCAGTTGCTTACCGCGGACCTAATAGTCAACACACGAATACGAGTACATTGTGCACTTTCGCCGTACCCTTGCCTGTATCAACAGTAGTCACGGCTGTTGAGGCGATGTGCAAGTGCTGTAGTAGTGTTTACACTTGCATACACCAGGGACGTATTGAAGTCAGGCAACCCCAAATTTTAGAAGACACGTAGAACAAAGCCAAACACCAACATGAGAATTGATCCCTGCAGTGGTTTTAATATATAGAATAACACGCAGTCTTGTATCAGTGTTGTTCTAGATAGATTATATATGGACCGGTGTAGCGTCTCGCTACGGGCTAGACGGTCCGGGGATCGAATCCCAGCGGGAGGGGGGGGGAGAAAATTTCCGCACCCGTCCAGACCAACCCTGGCGCCCAACCAGCCCCCTGTACACTGGGTACCGGGTCCGTTTCCGGGGAGTAAAGCGGCCGGGGCGTGGTGTTGACCAACCACCCCCATCTAGCACCGAGGCTAAAGAAAGAGTCTACCCTTACTGTACTTCTACTTCCCCTCTGGGCCTTCATGGTCTGTTTCCAACGCATTTACACGCATGTCTACCAAGTGGTCTCTTTCTTTGAGTGTTTCCAACTACAGTTTTGTTTTCAGTTCATATTTCCTCCAATCGACCCCACTTAGGTGCGCATGACACTTAGCTATACAATTATATACTATAAACCAACAAATACAATATTAAACTTATGTAATTGAAGGCTTCCGCCGTGGTCGTAATGTTGCTTAAAATTTTTTGGGTTGTTACCCGGCGTCAATTTTTGATGTATGACCAACGTTTCGGGATGGGACAAACAAGTGATCCCGAAACGTTGGTCATACACCAGAAATTGAAGCCGGGCAACAAACCAAAAAATTTTAAGCAACAAAAATATAAAACTTGGTCCCCATTGTCCAGTTTGGAAGAAGTCATTTAATACTTTAAACACCGAGGTTAACCCGAACCAGTTTTAAAGATTAAGTTCGTACCGCGCAGTAAACACATTCCTTCTTGGTTATAAAAACCAATGAGTTAATGCAGGGAAATAATCGTTTTTTGTTCGGAGAACCATATAGTCACTATGTAGGTAGAACGTAGAATTTCTGAATGTTAAACCTAGTGGTACATACAGGCTTTAAAGGGTTAAGTAAGAAATAATGTGTCGTAATTCATAACGATCCAGATTAGAAAGTATGTACTACACAATGCAGTACACAGAATTCCCACCGGCGTTCTTTGCAGTTCATTAAGCTTACTTGGAGACCGCTTATACGATCTGATGCAAGGTTTGTGACGCACCTACATGAGACAGGGTGACATTGTTGTAAATAAATAGGGTTACAATTGCATTTGACCGGAAATTTTAAGCTTTGTAATTGGTCAGTATGTATATAACCATCACATTCGATTATTGTTTTTGTAAGGATCTTTTACATTGAATTCCACCACAACGTTTTAACGGTTTATGACAGATTCAATTTATTACATTAAGAAAATGGACATATGGATCAATATGGTTGAAAATGGGAATTAGCTGGCTTGTAGTAAGTATGTTCCGTATCGAATTTTAGGCTCTTTAGGCCTACTATGAACAGACGGACTGATATGATCTCCACATAAGGCGTTCACATGCCCATTACAAATAATGCCTAAGACATGCTTGGGTGTTAAAGTACCGGTATTGTCGTAGGCGCTGCGTCTTCTATAAAAACTTGGAAATAATGTAAGAATGTTCATATAAGTTGGAGCCAATATAATGCCAATAAAGATTACAATTACACCAGCTTTTTAATGTTTTAAACGTTGTACCATGAATAATAGTGACTGTAAGCAATTTGAGGCGACAGTTATCATAGCACCATATAATGTAATCACATTTATTTGGAGTTTATTTAACGACGCTATCAATAACTTAGATTGGTAGCGAAGAATGATAGGACGGCAGTGATTTGTGAATGGGGATAGTTGTGGAAGGAAGAGGACGTAGCCTAATTGTAAGGTTCTGTTCCGGAATTTGCCGAAAAACCTCAGCTACATTAGTCATTGTCTCTCCCGAAATTCGAAACGGCCGAACACAACTCAGAAACCTTACTGTTCAGCCAACTTGTTCGATCACACACAACATGAAGCCATGAAATTTTGCATGGTAACAGGACTTTTGTGAAATATTTAATCTTTGTTGAGGTCATATTTTTGTAGAATGTGAACAATAATATCGCGGCCGCGCTTAATAGAACCCTTTCTTTGACGGCGATAGTTAATAAAACACCGGACAGCGACAAGAAAAAGATATTATGAAAGATACAAAGACGCTTGCAAATATTATATGAAAAGCTTTCCACACCTTAAAGGGGGAGAAGGTGCGTCTTTTTTAGGGTTATTGTACAAATCTCACGTGATCAGAATCTGTGTTAGGGGGTTACACATAAGAAAGAATGTGGATTATTAAACTACAGAACCATTAATTTGTGGTGTCTGCTAAAAAATCGTACAGCCCGGAGCATTCTTTGGAAAGGACGAGCCATAATTATTAAAAAATCCAACTAAGTACACTTACAGTAATTTGCTTACAATATCATTTTATATTATAATAGTTACCTACATGTTTCAGCCCTATATGGGCTATCATCAGCGAGAAATATAGTTACAAGAGGTGCATATGACCTTTATTTGCGCCCTCATAAAATATTTTTGATATTTTCACAGGAATGCATTCATTCCATCGGATTCAAGACAGTTTAGTAGATGTTGAAAGGAAAATTTGGTTTTATATCAAAACTATGTACGTTAAAGTTGAACACACATTTCATATATTGAATCTGAATTGTATATTTTATGTATTCACGAGCTGCATTTTATGAGGACATATATGGGCCATATGCGTGCCTTGCAACTACCTTTCTACCTGATGATGGCCCATATACGGCCGAAACATGTAGGTGACTGTAATAATGTATGATACTGTAAACAAACTAATATACGTGTATTTAGTCGGACTTTTTGATAACTGAATGATACGGAAATTGTGGAAAGTATCAAGGTGCCACAAGTTGCTCCGAGAAACTCTTGGTTTTGAGCATCTGGATATTTAATTCCTTTTACTAAGTTGCTCAAAACATGGCCTAGTAGTTGACTGTTGTGAACACGGTAATGAACTTTCAGTTTCCATAATATGCGGAGATTCTGTTGAGTAGCTGCAAGACAATCAGCTTCTGCAGATGGACTCTGCCCCGCAGACTTCCTTTTAAAGAAGAGTTTCAAGAACATGGACAGTGCTCTATGTTTCCATATCACACATCCTGTCCCGCAGAGTTCTGAAGCCCGACCACCTGTCTGAACTCAGACCTGCACCTGACCTCTCCTCACACTCCCACTCAGGGGCAATATATGGCACGCGACCAACAACCCCTAAAAACCTGCCCTCATGTCCGCACAAAAGTAAAATTGGTGATGCGGTCCCTAATCTGTCAATCCCCTCTGTAGCCCCCTGCGGAACTCCGGAGAATTGCCCCTAGTTTACCGCTACCGGATGTGACGTCACGCGCACGCTGCTCGATCCCAGTGACGTAACTCATGCGTCTTGACAGAAGTTAAAAGAAACGGTAGGAGATACATTTTGTTCCTAAGTGTCAGCTTTTGGTGATGGGACTGTAGCACGCACGCACACACACTACATTTTACGTCATACGGCCAGTAAATCTTCAAGAAATTTATATTTTGGAGTTTGCTAAAATTCGTGGACATAAGAATTTTGGTTAACGTCGGAGACCAAAAACTGACCCTTCACACGGAGACGTAAATGAATTTCTGCAGACGTCTCTGCCATAACTCACTAAATACATGTCGAAACGAAAAAGTTTTAAGCACATATAGCAGAAAACATTCAAAACACGCAGGTCATTATGTCTTGTACAGCTTTTCCACACGCGTCGTTATTTTAGAGACAAACAAAACAAACCCAACGTGCCAGAATATTTAAACCACGACTGTATTTCATAAATTATTTGATAAATGCCTTCAGAATAAGGGAAGACATACCAAGCAAGTACCGGATTAAAACTCAAAGTCACCTTCCCTATCACCGCCTTACAAATCCACAACACGCGCCAATGTTGCGCTGGTTACAACAATCCAAGACACGCTCACTTTCTTATATGGGCAGCGACGTCTGCGGAGGAAGTGTGTTGATAAGCAAGCACCATAGAGGTAAAAGGTAAAGCAATCCCATTACAGGCCTGGACAGGCCCTTAGGGTTCCAGGAGGTT
>JAKCWW010000232.1:42091-57811 GCA_026260175.1 Reticulitermes lucifugus
AAAATTCCAGTGACACCATCGGGAATCGAACCCGCGACGTTCCGGTTTGTAGCGCAGTGCCAACGTGAGCAGAAGTCCCACGTATAGTTACATGATTTCCGTATCGCAAGTCCAGTGATGGGTTCAGTATGCAGGTATGGTTAAACGAAACAAGTAATATCTACCTGCGTTTCGTAAAAGTCTGCGCCCTTAGTTGATTGGGTGGTTAGATGGTTCGTTGCTTATGTGGTTTGTTGGTTGTCAGAACAGCGACGGTGAGTGTGGAAGAGTCGACCCAGTACGGAACTGCATGGTGTCCTTAACCAGGAGACACCGTCTCCATTCTTACACAGTCAAAATCTCACATCTTACAGAGCCAAACGGTACTCACTGGAGTGCTCTGTGCCTGAGAATTGGGGCGACTGGTGTCCCATCTAGTGGGCATGAATCAGATGAGTGCAGAAGCCATCGGGACACACAGGACGCATGGAACTGGTGGCCACACGGTAATATCCGCACGGCCTGTCGGACCTGAGACACACACGATACCACACACTGAAATAAAATTACGTGATGTCTAGGCCCGCGTTTCCCGAAGTGGGAGACGGGGACCCGTGAAGACTGCAAAACTTTGTAGACCCGTCGTAAACTGCGCCTTTAAAACGAGGCTGACTTAATTTCAATTCCAAATCATCAAAGTGTCGAAGAAGATAGTTGTCTTCTGGTATTCCACGACGTGTGCTCTGGTAGAGATGTGCCAAAATTCTTGTAAAACTTGTTGCCCCTAAACTCAGGGTAGAAGAATTCTTCATATTAATTTAATTTCAGAAATTACTTCACAGACTTCAAGCTCAAAATGTGAGTTATATGCTTTGTTCACGTAGGCTCTCACGTTATGAATAGGGAGAAGGAAACATACCAGACAGAATGCCGCTTTCCTGGAGGTGATGCCGAATAATTTGATGTATAATCACGCATGTTTCGGAATAAACTGTTTCCTCTACCTTCAGGGTAGAAAAACGAGCGGAGAAAATGGATGACAGCAGGTTCCCCGGAAGCCATGGTAACTACCTGCCAAACTGTACGGCGTCACATTCAAAGAGACCGTAAACCTTGACACTTGCCCCCTTCAGAATCTCAATGATAGGCTACCTGATAAGGTGCGAGGCACAGACAACACTGCTGTCCTCTGTTGAGCAGGGCCTGACCTTTGTAAACTCGTATCACTGGCAACTCTGCGATCAGCTCTTCAGACATTCTGTAACAACGCACAACAAATAGTAAGAAGATACAAAAAATAACTTTAGATTATGTTGTGGCTATTGGACATGCTCATGTTCTGTAAAATTCAAGCCATTAAAGTGTATCTGAGAGTGACGGTGTAGCTCCATGCCTTCTTAAAGTCGTCACTAGACAAAGATGAATAACTAGCTTCACGTACCGGTCGCTTTACTCCTGAGGAAAGAGTCCCCGCTGTTCCCTGAATAAGAGGTTGGGTGGGTCCAACAACCGGCCTGCTCCCTTGTGAGAAGAGAAAGACTCTCTTGCCCTTGCCAGGAATCTAATTGCAATTCCAGCCCGTACGGAATGTTGAGCGGTCGGGATAGCTCAGTCGTTATAGCGACTCGCTACGGGCTGGAAGGTCAGGGGATTGAATCCCGGAGGAGGTGAGATTTTCCGCAGCCGTCCAGACCGGCCCTGGGCCTCACCCAGCCTCCTATACAATGGGTAACGGGACTTTTTCCCGGGGGTAAAGTGGCCGGGGCGTGGAGTTGACAATCCACCCTCATCTAGTGCTGAAGTTAAAGAAAGAGTAGAGATATACCTCTACTCCCCCTCTGGGCTTTCATGGCCCGTTCTAGGAAAAACTTTACTTTTACCATGGAATGTTGAGCACGATTTAGAAATATGACAGATTTTCGAGACTGGCTAAGGAAGAAACGGGCATGATTGATAAATTAATTCAAGAATTTTGAAGATGCCGTTGAATGCAAACGAGTGTGGAAGAAACCAAAGTAATGAGAATCTCAAGGCAACCATTCCCAGTGCGAATTATGATAGATCGAAAACAATGTAGGCATAACGTAACATTGAGGCGTGTTCGCTTAACAACTGTTGCCGTGGAAAAGCTATAAGTATCACATATTCCGAGTGTGTGTGTCTGTAGCCTTAGTTATCCAGAATGCAAAGCGCATGCGCCGTATTATGTCATCTGTAGGCTCTCCGGCTCTACAACATTTTTCCACATTATCTCACAAACGGCACAATTTTCGGAAAAAGTTATTGAACATGAAATGTGTGTTTCGATTTTCTACACAAATTTGGCCTGAAACATTTATCGTTCTAAAAATATTGAATGAGATACTGTCATAAATATACATAGGTCTTCATGTAAAGTACCCGTAATTCTTGTCAGATTTTAATGAAACTTGAATTTTCTCGACAGTTTCGAAAAATACTCATATCAAATTTCATGAAAATCCGTCCAGTGAGAGCCGAGTTGTTCCATACGGACGGTCGGACGGACAGACAGGCAGGCATGACGAAGCTAACAGTCGTTTTTTGCAATTTTACGAATGCGCCTATCAACTGGAAAATGTGGCATACTTAAAGTATTTGGGTAGCACAGATAACAAGTGATACAAGATGTATACGTGAAATTAAATCCAGGATTGCCATAGAAAAACAGCAGCATTCAACAAGAAGAAGACTCTTTTCACCAGAAAACTGGATTTAAATTTAAGGAAGAAACTAGTAAAGTGCTACATTTGGAGCATAGCTTTGTATGGTGCTGAGAGTTGGACATTTCGGAAAGTAGATCAGAAATACCTGGAAAGTTTTGAAATGTGGTGCTGGAGAAGGATGGAGAAGGTCAGGTGGACCGATCGTGTGACAAATAGAGAAGTATTACATAGTGTCAAGGAGGAAAGGACTATCCTACATACAATAAAAGGAAGGAAGGCTAACT
This sequence comes from Reticulitermes lucifugus, assembly GCA_026260175.1. Classification (NCBI taxonomy): domain Eukaryota; kingdom Metazoa; phylum Arthropoda; class Insecta; order Blattodea; family Rhinotermitidae; genus Reticulitermes; species Reticulitermes lucifugus. The sequence goes on from JAKCWW010000232.1 coordinate 45,039, forward strand.
GGATTGGTCACATCTTGCGTAGAAACTGCCTTCTAAAACACGTTATTGAAAGAAAGATAGGAAGAAGACATAAACATCTACTGGATGATCTGACGGAAACTGGACTGGAAATTGAAAGAGGAAGAACTAGATCGCACTCTGTGGAGAATTCGCTTTGGAAGAGGTTATATACCTGTCGTAAGACAGAGTATTGAATAAATGAATGAATATGATTAAACTTTACAGCCGGAAGTCCATCTAAAGAACATTTGAAAATTCGGCTCATATCTCAAAGAAAACACACTGGGTCTTCATTACAAAGACAAGCTGCCCAATGTTTTTTCGGATAATAATCGCAGAGTATTGTGAAAATCGTACGACGTACATAAATACACCGTGTGAGCAAAATCTATTGTTTTTACAGTTAAATCAGGTGGTACTTATGGTGACCACTGTAGGCCTTTCCTACTTTATAGGCTTAAAAATAGCCGAGTAAGAAACGTTGGAAAATTCGTCGATCAAAAACAAATTATTCGAATATGTACATATACCGAGCTTGGAGAGTCAAATCAGTACATTTACTGGGCTGCGGGCTGAAATATCGGCTTTCAATGCGCGGCATACACAAATAATTTTGTCTATGCCACTACGGTGTCCCAAACGTCTCTGGGACCTATAAGCCTCGACGCCAATAGATACCCGGGGGCTGTTTCCCCCGGTGGGTATAGATGCCGGGTCCTTAATCTGTCCACTGACTGCCTTCGTGAGCCGAGGTTAAGAATGCGTATCGCTGTACGTCCACTCAGCCATATGCCATCATGGCTTGGCATGTAAATGTACAGAGCTTGGAGTGTTGCCTGAACCGGTGTCACAGAGCGGTTTAGGCAAACAGCAACGTTGCCAATCCTCATGATTTAGGAGCAGTGTTAAGGTTGATATACATGACGAATTTAAACACAGGGCATAGAATAAAAATGCGCGTTGCTTTGTCAATAAATGACACATTACCAGCGTTTCATAGGAAAAAACTGTTTCCTTCTTCAGGGTCGATACTAAAATGTATGTGGTGTCTTTAGCCCATGACGCTGTACTGAACTCAGAAAACAAAGCAACGAAAACTAAGTAATACCTGTGAAAACTCAGATTATAAATAGTGACTGCACTTTATACAAACCCTGTGCGACCGGTTCGGAGTCCTTGCGCCCGTGCATGATCAGTGCCCATAATCAGCAGCACCGACACCTTTTTCTGCCCTGCCTTGGTGGACTTACCGAGAGTACTGCTTGGGCAGGGCGCAAAACCTCGGACCTGCCGATGCATGTGGCTGACACGGCCGGCACAATCAATACAATTAGCCCGTCATCACTTCGTACTCACTTGCAGCTCCGCGGAGAAGCTCTTAGCACCGCGCTCGTGTTGGCAGATTCCCAGCGAGGAAGGGGGCTCCAGCAGTCCGGTCACGTCGCGGCCCCACGAGGGGCGGGAGCAGGGAGAGGCGGCTGTAGCTGCGGGGTGCGTTGTGTAGTTCCTCCTGAAGATCACGACATGTACAGAAGTCGCCCCTGCACATGAGCAGCAAGCTACAGATGTCACATGGTAGGACTTGCAGCAGCCCTATTAAAAGACGTCTGGAGTTAATCAGATTAGGCCTATATAGCGTCGAATAATGAAAACATGTGTGACTACTAAGCATAATTAGTAGGCCAGGAGATGGATGAAAGGTGAAACTGACAATTTTAAAGAAAGTTATCCCATTGTGTTATTTATAACATAAATCAATTCAGACGGATTTTGTCTTGATTTCGGTGAAATTTACTTTCAAAAGCCAGAGTCCTTCTGTTATCCGTAGCGTCCATATCGGCTGTAGGCTCCAAAAAGCCTCAAATCCAATAGACACAGGGGTTCTTTCCCGCTGCAAAGTGGTCGAGGCGTGAAGCTGAACACACAACTCCACCTAGTACCGAGGTTAAGAATACGTGGAAGTATTCCTTCACTACCCCATGCGTTTTCGTAGCGTGGTGCTTACTTGCACTCACATTTTATTTTAAACAGAAAGAATTAATAAATTAAACGAAGCTAACCCAAGCGGCAAAGACATTGACTTGTGTAAAGTAGGCACCCATTTGCAACTAGGTCGTGACACTGACTACCCTGACTGAGGTTTCTCGAAATTTTCTTCAGTCCGTCCATGTAAATGCCAGGACAGTCCCTTAAATTAGACCGCAACAGCTTCCTTCCAAATCAAGTTCAATCACCAAATCATTCGACGTTGTAAGTCTCAGCCACTGACTACGCCGTTAAATACACCATAAACAAAATATGAAGGCTGGCACTATCGCCCAGCAACGGAGAGTTTCAGCATGTTCAATGCAGTCAGCCGTGCTGTAGCGGCAACTTCTCCGACATTTGTGTGTGACGTATAGTCTGCACATCAGAAGCAAAGGAGAATGAAGAAAGATTGGAAAAGTTCTTTGCCTAGGTATAGAACGGCATTTAACAAAAAGATAAGAAAATAGAAAGGCGACTAAATGTTCTATAAAGAGGTCTGAAAACATAAACAATGGTCATGATTCATACTGTGGTCTGATGCTTCACAAGAGGGCATATCCATCTCAAGGATGGAGGCGGTATGTTGCCCCTAAACGTAGGAGTTTTCAGCTATAATACACAAGTACATTCTTTAATTTATGGGGAATTTATTTATTTGTTTGCTTTATTTAACGACAATAAATGGGAAAGAATGTTGAAGGAGGCGGTCGTGGCGTAATTTTAAGTATTACTGCGGCATAAAGAAACCAAAGAATAAAATGAGAAATATAATCAAGATAGCTTGACTTCGGGCAAAAGAACTGGGCATGAAACCTGTCGAATGCAAAGCAAATGTGGCAGCCACTGGACCGCTACATTTGGTTGAGTGGACTATGTGTTAATAATCATCGCGAGGAACAAAGCCTTCGTGGTCACAAGGATAGCTTCCTGGAATGCCTTTGGCTACCCCTGACACCAAGAAACAGTTATCCTCTAGAAAAGTCACATCAGAAGGTAAAGTATTGAGCTACTGAACAATTGTACGCGATTACCTGCTTCCATAGAAAGGAAAAAAGATTAAACATTTGTAATGGAAAAAAGAGTCGTTAGACCCCTACCCATTTCCTAAGGCATTTATGCCTTCTGTGCGCAGAGCAATTAGTAGTTTTAACCGCCTGATCTCTCTGCATCTTGTAAATTATGTATAGAAAAATTTCAATTAATTCTTGTTACTAGTTACATAAACCGGTTCCATAGCCAAAATCTTCAGGTTATGTTCTCATCTTTTGAACCTAAGTCCGATGTTTTAAATACGGACCCTGACAACTATGACAACTGCGTTTATGGAGAAAAATTCCTAGACAAGTGCGTCCCTGTAATTGCGATTACAAAGTCATGAAACTGTCTGACGAGCGTGAAGCCCAGTCTCCTCGTATTCTAGGCTTAATACTTCACTCTTCAGCCACTTTACACAAGAAAAGGAACAAGTTAGGAAATGCACACGTACCGTTAAAATGCTAATATATTTGTCCATTTCTGTTTAGTTATTTCGAAAAACATACGAATTACGTAGACAGTTTATCAGACATAAAATGCATGCTCATTTGTCTCTATAATCTTCGTTTGGAAACTATTTGCGCTCCGATAAATATGACGATTTAGCCAGTTACACTTCAGATGCACACGGAAACGCATGCAGGTCTTGGTAAAGTGTCTGTTATTGTTGCCCAATTCTAATTGAAATTTAAATGTACCAACAAATTGCAGTAACATTATGTAATGTCAAAATTCATAAAATTGTGTTCAGTGACGCTCTAATTGTTACATGCCAAAGACCAAATTACAGACATGACGCAACTAAAAGGCATATTTTTACAACTTTTCGTTGCGATGGGGACAAGAAAGGTTGCAGACTAGAAATTCAGCTCAGTTAGCCTCAGAAATGTTTTTTTAAATTTGGCGAATTCCCATCAGCTCATTCCGTAGACATTTGCTTTATTGAGCTATCATACATCGTCTCAAGATCTTTCGTTTTCCAGTTAGTTTAAAGACAATACCTGGTAAAAGAGAGGATCTTTGGGCTTCATTCCCAGCTTCCTAAGAAGGATCCAGCACATACCAAGGAAATTATCGCGTTCTTGGCAGTAATTTCGACAACTACAGAAGTGAGGGTCTCCAAGTCGCACCTGCAATAAGATTAGACAAAAACTGTTCTCAGGCATTTCTGATCTTCTGAGCTTACCTACAAGCCATATTACACTTTACAATTTATGTATTCTTAACGTTTTTAACTCCCTATTTTTTTTCTGAGGTGCTACAGTCCAAATCGGGCCTAGACCGCCTCATTTTTTAAGTTTCTAGATCACATACAGGTAGACACACACCCAGTAGGACTCCTCTGAACGAGTGACAGCTCGTCGCAGACGCCGCTACATAAACAACAAACACAAGACACGAACATCCATGCCCTCAACGGGATTAGAACCGGCGATCCCAGCAATCAAGTGACCGCAGATCTACGCCTTAGACCGTACGGCCACCGGGATCGGCTTTGAACCCCTTATATGAAGTTATAATCTACGCCTCCGTGACCTACTGTAGTTCCAGCGGATTCCTCGAAGAATGTGGCTTCATTATATTTTGTGGGAGGACAAAGAGAGTTAATTTGAGAGAGTGGCAGGCTGTCTGGTCGTTGGCATTTCCATGGCGCAGGGAGGGCAAAACAGTGTATTGCTGCTTAGATAGGCGCAATGGTGGCGCCGTGGCAATTTGGATGCATAGTGCAGATCCGAACAGAGAAATATGTTGAAGTTACTTTGGAACTTCAAGTAAAGTGCCATATACTGGGCTACTACGGGCAGAAATTTGTCATGAACTTTTACTGAAATGACTGAGGAATTCTGGATTGTGACGCTTCGACTCTGAATATGTAGACAGTAAGTTCCGTCGAAAAGTTGGTGTCCACCTGTAAGACTATAAGGTGCCACAACCCAAATAAGGTGCCACAACCCAAACAAGGTGCCACAACCCAAACAAGGAGTCAACCCAAAAACGATATCATGACGCAAACAAAAAGTCATAACCCAAACAAGGTGTCACAACCGATAAAAGTGTCATAACTCAAACAAGGTGTCATGAGGCACACAAGGAGTCATAACCCAAACAAGGTGTCACAACCGATAAAAGTGTCATAACTCAAAAAAGGTGTCATGAGGCAAACAAGAAGTCATAACCCAAACAAGGTGTCACAACCGATAAAAGTGTCATAACTCAAACAAGGTGTCATGAGGCACACAAGGAGTCATAACCCAACACTTCGATGTGAATATTCACCGCTGTGAAAGCCTAAAAAGTCTTAATAAGAGTAGATCCATAATACCAAACTCTACGGAAATATGTTTAGTAGTTTCGGAGCTGACAGACCTGTACGGGTTTCCTCCGGCCCTCCGCTTGTAGCATGTGGTAGTAGGACCGTTCTGCCTGACAAGGGAGACCCGAGAGCCATAAAACAGAGTCAACAGCTGCCTGCCCCAGACTGGCTCCGGACACACCTGCCTCCACCCGCTCTTCCGGATCATCCTGCTGCAAAACAGTACCTTCCGATCACTCAGGAAATGCCGCCAGCCAAGGCCGTTTATTCTTCCATAGACAAGTTATATTTAAAGAATCTGTACATTTCTTTTTCTTTCTGTGTCTATCTCTTTTACTCTCTTCTTCATATTCTCGCGCTTTTAAATTTTTCGATTCAGATGGGGCGACCGCAGGAATGTCGGACGCTGGCCTTGGGGGTTTCGTAGTAGCGGTCGTCCTCCCCCCACCCATCTTCCTGTTCATTCACTTATAAAGAACAAAAGAAACAGTTTTTTAAAAGCATTACTGACTTTACACACTTAAACGAAAATCCGTTTTCGTGAGGAATAAAGCGGTCAGGGTGATGAACGAGTGGAAATTACCGTATCCCCTTCGTATGTCCACTGGTTGATATTTACGTGCAGGAAAATGACACTGCTAGAAAGACATAAAGCATCCAGTCACATCTCCGGGAAAAGAAAAGAAACAGCGCATATTGTAATTGAATCTTGGCGTTTCTTCTGGTCTACAATAAAAATATCAATTGTTACAGATATACCTAATTTCGCATTAAATAAATTTCACGTGGATATAATAGTTTTAGTAAACATTAAAAATAACACGAGTAATAAGATTACTGACTACCTAAAAGTTAAATTTCGTGAATGGCTAAAAGTAATGATAATATTACGTATTTCTGAATGAAAATTAAGGGCAGCGAAACCAAGGGAATAACAAAATTTATCATCAAATTTTGAGTTGCGTGAAAGTTTTGGAAAGCAATCGTCGAGCATGTCGCGGATACCTGTATAAATTATTTCAAGTCGAAGACCAAATTCGTAAACATTTTATACATTGCCTTGTTCTTCCTCGCCTCAGGCTTGTGGAGCAGTATGTCATTTGAGTTGCTGCGTCAGCAAGCACTGAATTAAATTCAAATGAATATGCTACATGTAATCATTTTATCCGATGGCCTAAATTAAGGAATTATATTTTAACCATAGTTCTAACGTCTGAAAATAATTTTTCTCAATAACAACCACACAAAACTAGCTACGTATCCTTGAGGTCAGCACTAGATGGAGGTGAGTGATCGGCATGTGCTGAAAGAGGAGCCCCCGGTACGCACTGGATATGAAAATGGGTGGGTCCTAGAGGCGGCCTGGGCAATGTGCTGTAGAGTTGCCCCTGCCAGGTTGTTCATACCGTAGCCTTGTCACTACACCAAATAAGCTACCCCGGTTCCTGGTCCTCTATTAGTAGTTTATGATACAATCTTGTTTTGCAATACATACTTCGATCTTCTCATGGTCACCATCAAATGAAACAAGCGTAAATTTTTTTTATGGCGCAACAGTCCCTACTGGGTCAGGACCTTCCCACAATCGAGGCTTCACGATCACACTCAGATACACCATACTCGGAAGGACTCCTCTGCACGAGTGATCATCCCGACGCAGAGACCTCTACCTGACAACACACAATACTCACAAGAGACAGACAGCCATGTCCCCGGCGTGATTCGGACCTGCAATCCCTGCAAGCGAGAGGCCGTAGGCCCACGCCTTATACCACACAGCCACTGGGATCGACCAAGTATAAATCATACACACAATAAACCTCTAATGGATACCAGTTAGACGAAACCAGTTATTATTTTGCCAGATTTCAGGTTCGTTTACTATGAAGATCACCATCCTCTGAGGAGTATCGTCGTGTAGCCTGGCATACATTTACCGACGTTTCGAAGGAACCTGTTGCATAGATATTTGAAGTGGAAGGTATCTCCATCCTTATGATGAAGGCAAGAGGTTCCACCGAAACGCCGGTAGATTTCTACCACACTATATAACATCACGTCCCGGAAGACAATAATCTTAAATTATTATATTATTTAATCCTGTAAAAAGTTTTTTCAAGCAGGATCTGTTTTGTAAATTTTTCAATGTATCGCTGCCTTTATTTTAAAAATAACACAAAGAATGTACAGTGCAAAACATCGTCTCATTAAAAAGATAATCTAGGTGACCACACACAACTGTCTAACAGATAAGACGTCATAATTACTCATGTCAGAATGTAAAGTAACAAATTTGTAGCCAGAGATAAGTTTTCTGAGATGTGACACCGTGTAGCCTTGTAAATAATTACCAATGTTTCGATGGATGTGGTTTACTCCGTCTTCAGGATAAAAGACAAAGGAAGCAAGGTCCCCGAAATGCTAGCACCAGTCTAGTAAAGAACACAGTGTGACTTCCCAGGAGGTAACAATATCAATAAAAGCCGTGAGAACTTCGAATTTATTTGTCTGCCAATTTATTCATACTCAATTATGTTTCGCCAATTAATAAATTAACTGTTTTATTAAAACACTATTTAAAACATGCATATAGGGAGGGAGGATATGAAAAGAATGCAACCGGCTAAAGATTGGGTTTTGATTATTGGTGTCCTGGTGGTTAATATTAAAATCGATTTCAAAGAAACACTGTGAGAGTCGATATTGTACATCTTTCGTCCAATATATATATATATATATAAATGAGTTTATTGCCAGCAAAATTCGTTGTGCAATTAGTTTGCAATAAACTCATTTCTAGAGTGAGAGTGCCCAGCGGATTCATCTAACTCAAGATGTGGTCCAATGGCGGGCTGTTTTAAGGACGGCGATAAACCGTCGGGTTCCTTAATCACATAGATCTCTTGCGTGATTTCAGGCTTCCGCCGCGGTGTAAATGAGATGTTCGCTCCTCTAGGATGTTGGGCAGCGTAGATTGGTAGTTAGTTACCGAAGTTTCGGGACAACCTTTCGGTCCCATCATGAAAGGTCAAACAGTCCAAGAAGAACAATTCTTCTTGGACTGCTTGACTCTTGAAGATGGGACCAATAGGTTGTTCCGAAACGTCGGTAACTACAATCTACGCTGCGTAACATCCCAGAAGAGCGAAGATCTCAAATGAGTTGTTGACAAGCTGAGTGACTCTATGTTTTCAAGAGAACAATTAATCATGCTGTCATGTGAAAAGCATCGTTAAATATATTAAGGAAGAGACAGCAAGAGATCAAGAGGATGATGGCTGAGATAGTTTAACACTAAATCCCAATAATTATTTGGAGGAACTGACAAAATCCGCGAAAAATTAGTTCTTAATTAGAACCGGGATTATAACGGGAACGCAGAAATTACTGGCTTCCCGCAGAATCTACGCAGGCGCGGCACTTCAGTTATTAACACCAGTAAATAACCCGACGGGTAGCTACGTCGCTTTCAGTCTAACTGTGCAACACACTCGGGCAGGGAACGGGAAGGAGCCAGCTCGGCGCTGTTCGCACCTCCTCCGTCCTCCGCAATAAAGCACCAGTAGATTGGGTCCGGCCAGGAATCGTATTGTTGCCTGCCTCGGGGGAATCGCTGTACTACCTGCTACGAAAACACTTACTTGTCCCTAGACATATACTCTTTTCGAGAGAAATTAGAATGGAGACAGCCTACTACATGCTGCAAAAACATATATTACGTAAGAAGGGAACAGGTCAACGCAACCTCACTCCTATCCATCTTCCCACCCATCCATCCTTTCATAATAGTGTAGTGGTAAAGCCATTTTAATAGCTCAGAAATCTTCTGGAGAAGCTAGCAGTCTCTCAGTTAGTCATGAAAGGTATTCCAACCCACGTATGGAAACTGACGATTTTTTACAATGTTCACAAGAGCTTCGACAGACTCCCAGTTCGAAATGTGACCACGTCGTAGGCGATCCTAATTTTCTTCATCATATTCAAATAAGGTAATGAGAATCTTACTATAACTGTCCCAAGTACAGATTATGCTACATCAAAAACAACTGGAGAATGTGCACTATTTCAAATATCTGGGTACCCTGAAAACAAGTCATGCAAGATGTATACGGTACGTGAAATCAAACCCAGGATTGCCATGGCAAAAGCGGCATTCAACAAGAAGACTCTTTCATCAGCAAATTGGACTTAAATGTAAGGAACAAACTACTCGTAGTAAAGTGCTACATTTGGAGCATAGCTTTTTATCGTCCTGAAACTTGGACTCTTCGGAAAGTAGATCAAAATTACCTGGAAAATTTTGAAATGTGGTGCTGAAGAAGGATGGAGAAGATCAGTTGGCCCGATCGTGTGAAAAATAAAGAAGCATTACACAGAGTCTAAGAAGAAAGGAGCATCCTACGTAAAATAAAAAGAAGAAAGGCTAAATGGATTTGTCACACGTTGCGTAGGAACTGCCTTCTAAAACACGTTATTGAAGGAAGGATAGAAGGGAAGTGAAGACGAGGAATAAGTCGTAAGCAGCTACTGGATGTCGTTATGGAAAAGAGACGATACTAAAATTTGAAACAGGAAGGATTAGTTCCCACTCTCTGAAGGACTCGCTTTGGAAGAGACTATGATCTTGTCACAAGACGCAGGCCTATTACGCAAGGATTCAAACAAATTCCAAGCAGTATTAATATAGGCCAAGAATATTTGTCTACTGGGTCTCCATGTTAGTCTTTGTACCTCCATTCAAGCTACATTACTTCTGCAGCTTAAACAGCGTCGGTAAATAAAGCAACAATTATTCTATCATTGCTTAGCATAACGTTGACGCATCTGATTTACGTCTGACATGAAAATAGTACAGGATTGGTACTACAGCCCACTATGAGCTTTGTCCTCGTGGAGGTTTACCTTCAGTCCTTCTTAATTCGACACTAGATGAAGGTGAGTGGTCAGCTTCAGGTCCCAGTCGTTTTATTCCCGATACCAAAATCGTAGGAGACTGGTCTGGACGAGGTAAGAGTAAAATTCACCCTAGAACAGGCCATGAAAGCTCAGAGGGCAAGTACAGGTATAACTCTACTCTTTAACCTCGGCGCTAGATGGGGTGGGTGGTCAACGCAAGGCCCCGGCCGCTTTACCCCCGGGAAAGACACCCGGTACCCATTGTACAGGAGGCCGGGAGGGCCCCAGGGCCGGTCTGGACGGGTGCGGAAAATCCCGCCTCTACCGGGATTAGATACCCTGACCTTCCAGCCAGTAGCGAGTCGCTATACCGACTACGCTATCCTGGCCCATTTTTACCAAACCCTAAATTTCATGATCGTGTCCACAAGAGCCCTTAACCCTTCACTAAACACACACTCTCTGCATCTGTCGACTTTTCGAGATATTACTGACATACCACGGTTTCGTGGATTTGGCAAGAGGAGCATGTTTGAGACGCAGCTAGTAGTTCAAGGAACGTCAATGCCCAGGGAACAAGGCGCTGCAACTAGATTGAATTTTCCAACCCGAAACTTGCACACGATCGTAAAACAGGATCGTAAACCAGGCAACCAATTCCTGGCGCGCTCGGCCGCTCAGTCCGGCCCTCGTTCACTTTCCTACTGAAGAAATTCCAGGCAGCAGATGGCCCACTTTACAATTACAATGTAAATAAACAAAGGCCTCCATGTTAATAGCAGTTATTGATCTCTGGACACTGCGCACGGAGCTGCCCCCACTGACCAGAAACCAAGAGGAGGACGCTCATCAAATATGCATTCTGCCAAGCTTTCCAACCTACACTTCAATGCGACCGATTCATAAAAGTTTCACGTCAGGTTTACAATTAATTTCTGTGTATCATGGAAGGAGCGAACACACAGTCTTGCGTGATATTTGGCGTCCAAGCAGTGACTAGGGAGACCACTGTCTTCTGGGATGTGACACCGTGTTGTTTCATAAATAGGCACGGTGGAGCAGTCACTTTTCTCGTAAAGATGGAGGCGTCAAGTTCCGCCGAAACGCTGATACACGTCTACCAAAATACACATTCCAGACAGTAATTTTAATTACATGTTTTAATATACAATAACTTATATCTCAGGATTTTGGCCCTGGACACTAAAAACCTACACTTTCCAGGGCAGTGATTCCAATCCAGGGTTCCGCAAGACATCGTCAGGGGTTCCGCGAGAAATCGTGGAATAAATAGATAAATACAACTTTTGAAATAAAGCACAAACTTCAAAATATCACTCGAAATGTTGCGGGAAATTTTTGTCCGGCCATTGGCAATACTGGCAGAATCTCCGTTCGCGACAAACTGCGTCTTTTGTTTCTTTTCTTTGTCATAGGCAGGAATTCCTCGGGATATAAAAAAATTATTGTAGAGCTTCCTTCATGGGAAAAAGTTTGGGAAATATTGGTCTAGGTTTTACGCCGGGAACTGGGATAGCTCAGTCGCTATAATGATTAAGCTGTTAGCTGGACCACCGAGGACTTGTGTTTCTGTAGCCGGAAGGACAAAGAGATTATTCTCGAAAGCGCCCAGACTGCCTCTATGGTTCACCCAGAGTCCTGTTCAATGAGTACCCCTGGTTCTTTCCACGGAAGTAAAGCGGCCAGGGCGTAAAGCTGACAACTCAGCTCCATCTAGTACCGAGGTTGGGAAAGAGTGAAGCTAGAATCCCTCCCCATATGCCTTCATGGCGTCTGCGGGGACAATTTGGTCTCTCACCAGAAAGAACATTTTGTAAGCTGATTCTGCTTCAGTCTTGAAGCCAAATGTGGGACCCAGCCTGAGGGTAGGATCTGTTTTCAGGATTAGTGCTTGAGAAGGAGCAGATCACTTCGGCAGTGCATCATATTAGGGCTCCTCTTTTGCTTGAAGACGGAAGCAGAACAAACTTCCGAAAGGTATTTTTAGCACAAAACCTAGACGACGTGTATGATACACGACAAAAATACTACATATGATGCATATTCGTCACAGACATTTAGACGTGAACACATAAAATTCTGTAAGGGTTTTCCGCCAACTAATATAACTGTTAGTGAATCGAAGCACCCCACGTTGTTGCAGGACCATTCATTCAAAACTAGCATCAGTATTACGCCGAGACAGGTAACAACAACTTTGCAATCAAACTTATTACGCTGTGCACGTGTGAACGTACGCATATTCATGTACGTATGTAAACATGTATGTGTATGTGTGTGTGCGTATGTGTTTATTTATGTATCTATGTATGTATGTGTGTATGTGTGTGTATGTGTTTATGTATGTATCCATGTATATGTATGTCTGTATGTATGTATGTATGTGTGTGTTTATTTATGTATCTATGTATATGTACGAGCCGATCCCAGTGGCCGTGCGGTCTAAGGCGTGGGTCTTCGGCCGCTCGCTTACTGGGAT
>JAKCWW010000232.1:62238-90408 GCA_026260175.1 Reticulitermes lucifugus
TCCCACTTCTTGAAGATCCATTTTAATATTATCCTCCCATCTACATCTGGGTCTTCCAAGTGGACTCCTTCCCTCAGGTCTCCCCACCAAAATCCTGTACACACCTCTCCCCTCCCCCATACATACATGCCCCGCCCACCTCATTCTTGATTTGATCTCCCGAATAATATTTGGTGACAAGTACAGATCATCAATTTCCTCGTTATGTAGTCTTCTCCACTCCCCTGTTACCTCGTCCCTCTTGGGCCCAAATATCCTCCTCAGCACCATATTCTCGAACACCCTCAGCCTATGTTCCTCCCTCAGTGTGACAGACCAACTTTCACAAACATACAAAACAACAGGCACTCATCATGCATAAAATTTCTGTACCAAAGATCCCTCTCACATTAAGCACACTTGCTTCATCTTTTGCAAGTGTCATTACTACAATTCAGTCAACAGATGTGGCTGTCCTAAGATGTCCAATTTACTATGAACATCCGCTCTCTACATTTTATAGTTCTCCTATTATTCACAATTTCAACCCATGTTGTAGAAACACAGCAGTGTGATGGAAAAAATTCAGCTTTATCAGTATCTTAAAAATTTTAAATAGATGATTGGCAACTGAACATGTAAACTGGTTGTAACAATTCTGGTTGTATACCCCTGGTATAATGTCTGATTTTTCAAATATAATAATAGTAACAACAAATTTTCCACCTCGCCTACTGTTCCAGGTCCAGAAAGTGGTCATACTGAACACCTGTTCCATCATGAGAAAATTCCTCAATGACATCCACTTATCTGATGAACAGGCTGATAACCCCTGATCATGTAAATTTACCATGTTCCCAGCTTCATACACTCATTTCAATATTCCCCGATGCACCCCCCCCCCAAGTAGATAATTTGTCCAAAGCCTGTATTCTGGGAGCTTGACAACACTGGGCATTGCCTCAGACAATCCCAAATGCTGATGTCTTCAAATTATATGAATAAAGACCTGTATATTTCCACATACAACTCAACTACAATGGGTACTAGGTCTCTTTCCCAAGGGTAAAGCGGCTGGGTCGTGGTGTAAACCACCCACCCCCGGCTAGCGCCGAGGTTAAGAAAAGAATAGAGCTATACCTCTAATCCCCTCTGGGCCTTCATGGCCTGTTCTAGGATGAACATACATAACTCAACACTAAAATATCATGCTGTCACACCACAATCTGAACACTGATTAAACAATTCCTACCATGAACTGCAAATATTGTGAATTTAAGATAAATAAGACAAATTTACAAACTTGATTTACACTCCCAAATAAAATGCATGCCAACGCTGTTCAGTATTCTTAAGAAAACACATTCTAAAGTAGCCCTGGTGCTAATAACATTTCATCTCCTCTTCAAATATGAAGTTCATTTCTCTTTTCTACATAAGCGGGAATGTCAAGTGCACAGTGCCCAATGGAGTAAGAAGACTGTGCTTTTATCTTTACCCATGAAACTGATTCATTCTCTGGACATTACTGTGTATTGGAATTGGCAAGTCATGTGCAGGGTTGCCACCACCATTCCCATCACAAGGCTCAAAGCCACCATTCTGGTTGGCCCTTCCTTAATCTCTTGGCAACTCCAATTAACAGTAACTGAAAGGGATCAATGGAGAAAATTGTAATGAAAGGGGAACTGATAGAAACACAAATTCAATTTTTTTGGCTTGTTTATTCAAAATGCACATGTTTCGTGAAAAATTAAGTTTTTTTGTACATACAGTGCATGGCAGGCACTGGAACACCAAAACTGATATAACTTCACTTCAGTATCGACCTTCTTTTCAATTTAATTTAAAGCATTTCAGCTTATCCTTCACACTCATAAATATGCCAAAGATGGATCATTACACCATGTAAATAAAATAACTCTCTACGTCTTGACTGTTGGCCAGGTCTTGCATATGACCATTTTGGGCCAAGAACCTTGTTATTGCTGTAACAAACTTAAAGCTCATTTGACTAACTCCAGTCATATGTATCTTGTGTACTTCAAAGAATTTTACTTTTACAGTCACCATCAAACCCAGTGTTGTTGAAAACTGGTGATGTTTGAATTGACAATAGGCTTTCCAAATTTGTACACTATCTTCCTTACACATTATGCAATTTCTCATTTCATCAAACACATGCATTGTTGGACAAGCATGGAATCATTGGTTGGTTATATTTATCACCTGATCCTACAAAAAAACAGGAAGTCAATCAAGCACATAACAACACCTACCCCTGTCAACTTACAAACATAAAACCAATGCACGATAGATAACCCAGACTGACAGAGAGGCAGGGCAAATGGAGAAACAAGTTGCAGTTTTATTCAATGCATTTTCAGTTTTATATTTCCTTATACACCCAACAACCCCACTAAATTCCCCAAAGCTGCAAAATTAGATTTCATGCCTGACCCAGAGATGTGGGGCGTGTTAACTACTAAAGGCAGGATGTAGAATCAACCTCTCCCTCCAGTTGCTATGTGCTATGGACACTCCTCCTATGATTAAGAAGTCTCATCCAACAAGACTCAAAATCAAACCGTAAATCCACTGAAAACTGCACCAACTATAAATAAAGAACTCAGAACAGTTGGATATCTAAACTTTATGCTCACAATACAATACATAATGTTAACGGTCGCTTCCAGCAGATTATAAACACGACAAACACAAAACCATTACATTCAAAGATGGAAAAAGAAACGAACGTTATTAACAGAAGTAAACTTGGGTGGAAAGATTCTTATTTTTAACTACCAAACTCTCAAGAAAACAAAAAACCTCT
Source organism: Reticulitermes lucifugus (assembly GCA_026260175.1). Taxonomy (NCBI): domain Eukaryota; kingdom Metazoa; phylum Arthropoda; class Insecta; order Blattodea; family Rhinotermitidae; genus Reticulitermes; species Reticulitermes lucifugus. The sequence goes on from JAKCWW010000232.1 coordinate 65,051, forward strand.
TGCGAGAAAAAACTAAGTGTCTGTGCATCTGTTAATAAATTCTGCCTACCTTTGATGCCAGATATCCCCCACATATATAACGTGTCTCGAGCATCGAGGTTTCATTTTGAGCCTTGATACATTTACTTTTGGTGGTTAGGTGGTAAGATTTTTATGTCCCGAGGACATGATGCAGGTTATCGTTTTTTCTCAAGGAGGTGTCTTCACTCTAAAATTAAAATCAGGTCTGCTTTGCTTGTTTTATCTCATGCACTAACACAAAATTTGATGTTAAGATTTCTCTTAAAGTTGCCTTTGGATCTACTAAGTGGCATTAGAGAGCGCCAGGCCTGCGAGCAGTAGGTGGGCGAGTGTGTTGTTTAAGCACTGCTCTCCGTGGTCGTATTCTGCACAGCTTGTGTGATTTCCTGTACCAACAAAACAATTTCAATTCAATTTATGTGCCACTTCCAGCTCAGAAATTAATTTGCATATATCTCAATATCCAGAGTCCAGAAAAATGTTATGTCAGAGATGAAGACCAACCTGGAAACCAAGGTTATGGCCACTTACCATATAAATGGACTTCTTTAGCACCTCAAAGGTAGTGACAAATATGTAGCACTGGTGATACAGCACAAGACTAGACCATCTTTGTTTGGACCTTGATTTCAGGCTTCCGCCGCGATGTTGATGTAATGTGGTCTTTTGGGTAATTACACGACGCCGTGTAATTACCCAAAAGACCACAGATTACATCTTTGTTTGGGTCACCCCACTCTATGCCATACAACCAAATAGGGTACTACAGTTGACACAACTTAATTAAAACAAATTAGAAATACAGCTTCATGTTTCAGCTTTGCTTCAAAGCCACCATCAAGCCAAATGTGAGGACAGTGAAAATGTATAGAAAACAGTCAGTTATGGAACACCTGCAATACATATGAAAATGTGGGAACCCAGTACTACATTACATCTCAGTATCTTATGTAAAATACTAAAATGTAGGTATATATTGCCATAATTATTACAGTTCTTTCTAAAACTATATTTTAACTAATCAAATTAATTAAATATCTTCATTCATTGTTTTGCCTGAATGGCAAAGATCTGCCAATGATACTGTTGGCTGTTATTAATCTGCAAGAGCAATTCTACCTGCACTTTGCAAGTCCCATTACCTTCTTTTCCATTTTAACAAAGGTGTGGGACACAAAGCAGATATCACCTGCAAAATCTTACAGACTGAATATGAAAAGTGTTACAATAAACAAGCACCAAAACTGCTGCATGAAACTACAAAACTCTAGACACTTTTCAAACTTGGGGTCATGACCCATCACTTGGTTGTGAGAGGTTCTGCACTCCATTTCCACTGCCACTCTTTCTATCCTTTGCACGTGTTTCATTCTCTTGAAGTCCTCCAGGTTTTTTGATGCATGTTTTATCTTCTTGGAGTCCTCTGACCTTTCCAACAAGGACAATGTCACTATATCCTTTGGGGCTAGGGGCTGAAGCCTTACTGCAGGGCAATTTCCAGAACACCCTACACCAGGAGGACAATTACCCTGTTCAAATTAAATCACCACTCCTCTGTCTACAGTGACACTCAGGGGTCCTCTGTATGAATCGGGGGCCAATGTGCCATCAGTTCTACACATGTGAACTTGGATTTTTCACTTCGACATGTTTGAAAATGGAGGACAGGAACAAGCTGTCACATCCATCACTATAGGTAAATAAATAAATAAATATTAACCGTACTTCCTGTTTCCAAATAATGCAAACATTACCATTATTTAGAAATACCAGTTTAACTGCAGTTAAATTGCTCATTTCTTAACTTCCTTCCCTTTAAATAACACAAACATTCTTATTTAGCTTCTTATTATTCCTACTTATATTCACAAAGTATCATGGTACAAAATTACAGATCTTGGAATTTAAATGTTTCAAACCTGTAAGTATTCATTTTGGTCATGGTCAAAATATTTTTCTTATCTTTAAAACACTGCTTTACATAGCTAGAACTACATATAAAACATGGCATAATGACACAACTAAAATAACTAATCAAGAATGTCAAGCTTCTAATTAGAGCTCCTGTTTTTAAACAACAGATAGCATAACATCTGCACATATAATAACTGCCATATCAGTGGAAGATCTTTACCATATATTCAGGCAAAACAATTAATGAAGATATTTAATGAATTTTATTAGTTAAAAGTACAGTTTTAGAAAGAAGTACAATAACTACAGCCATACATATTATAGCATTCTACATAAGATATGCACACATATGTAGTGCTGGGGCCCCACGTTTTCATATACAAGGTATTGCCATAAATGTATATCTTCGGTATATTTCTTATGTTGTCACATTTGGCCTGATTGATGGCTTTGATGCAGACTAAATATGTAGCCACATTTCTATTGCTGTAAATCAAAGGAAAGTGTCAACTGAAGCACTGTACTTGATTGCATGAACAGAATACTTACAGAACAATCTGCTGCTGTGCCACTGTGTCACAAATCCCACAAGGAATGGCCTGGGATTTTAAGCCTAAAATTCCTCATTGATAAATATGCGTGAAACAGACTGATATATAGCACATAGTCTCCCAGCAAAACCAAGGATGTTCAATGTATGAGTCTTTTACTAGTATTCAGTTACACACTGACAAAGCAAAAGCACTAATGAAGATAACAACATTCTTTAATGAATACTCACTATCGACAATATACCAGACTGGTATTTCAGTTTCTTTATTGTCATTACTTTCCTTTCTAAACATTAAGGAAAGAAATATGCACCACTTCTTGCAAATGAAGCTCTTGTGCACTCACTTATAATATTAAAACTGTGTGCAGCAACTATGCCAAATCTACAACAGATCATGCTCCAGCTACTCACCTGTGACTGAGGCAACTCTTCAGATGGTCCCAACTGAAAGAAACAAGAGACATGCCTGCCATTACAAACATGCAACACCAACATGACACCCCCCTGCTTTGCAGTCGGTGCACTGAGAATCGGGGGAACTTATGGCATGCCAACAGAACCTCTAGTAAAACACTTTCTAACTTCAGTCAATTTGAAACACAGAACCTGTACTTTGAAGGAAGTACGTACTGAAAACAAGCACATTTCAAGAAAAGAAAAAAAAAGGCCATTTCACAATCATTCAGTTAGAACACACCCTTTCAATGCAAACAGTGGCCAGTACAAAGCTGAACACCAGCCCACACCTTGAGTGTGTCGTGACTTACCCCTACATCACCCACATGCCTACAAGTGTTACTTATGTACAAACACAACAAATCAAAACACTGCTGACTTAGAATTCTAAATGACATGCACTTTTTAGCACAGATATTTAAGCTTGAAACTATCAGAGAACATAATTCAAACTGGTAAGACTTGAAGCTTTTACACAACAACTAACAGTGATAAAATCTTTTCAAGTGATATGCCATGTCAATTTGGTACATCACTTCTGTTCCAAATTGATGCAGGTGATGACACAAGCAAATTTTATCAACATTCAAACTCTTACAACAGGTGCATACAACAAGGACAATATGAGCTGGACACATAAATGAGGCAAAAGGTCTCCAAACCATCCAGCAAGTTACCACAACTAAGCAGATGGAGTGCATATAACACAGAGCAACTGATGCTACACTTACCTTGCCTTCCCAGTCTCCACCATCTGACTCGTTCTGTGAAACCAAATACGTCCACATGGTTATAAAATCCCACCCCATCACATATAATATGCTGATAAGAAACACCATAAAGTCCACTGCAGTTCTACAGGCTAATCTGCCTACATTCACACAGCATTCTGCAGTTACTACAACGTATTCAAAACTCGAACAAATTATCACTATTACACCTGGGCTATAACTAAGGGATTTCAGTCACTTCCATGGGCTCTAAAGTAATAGTTTCAAATCTCTGCATATTGTGGAAATATTTTTTTACCTATTTAAAGAAAAAATCATTCAGCTTGCTAAACACCAAAGATTCATGATAATGTTCACAACACCTGCCAACAGACCCTACCCTAGTGTATTTGAATCCAATTCACACATTCACCCTCATTTTCAATAAGTTTTAGCACAGCAACATATACAAAACACAAGAGACATCGCGAAATAGAATGCTGTATTTGATAGAACTGCTTGAACAGTTTACAGTGCACTCTGTTGTGATTCTACTGCACAAACATAACTCAACACACAAAATGGTGTTCCTACAGCAGAAGCTCTGTGTTGTGCCACCAACAGCTGCAGTTAATAATTAATGTGCAAAAATGCTATTGTCTGGAATATGGGTGACACACTTGTCTCAACAGTTCAAGGAAGACAGACAGCGTCATGCATAAGAAGTGCGCAGGCACGTTTTCCATAGACACTAACAGAGTGGACAGAGTTTGTGTAGCTCTCAGCGCAGCCTGAGGAAATCCATCATGCTAGCAAAGAATTCCATTCCACAGACTTAGAGAGATAAACAGTAACAGAAACTAACACAGCATCTGTGTGGATTGTTCTTTTAAACACAGCATTCATATCTCTAATAATTTTTACATACATCCATAAGTGAATAAATTATGGTCACCCTGCATATTTTATAGAATAAAATCACTAGGAGGTTAACCCCCACATACAGTTTCTTCAGGCAACAGTGGATTTTTAATCTAAACAGAGAAAAACCTCAAATCCTAAGAATTTAACACTAAGATTACTGAACTACATGTTAAATATGGGAAAAACCTCAAACTCAGGAACATTAAATGGGGGCCCCCACAATGTATAAAAGCTGTTTCACAGTTACATAAATCTGAAGCTGTCATGAAAAAAAGTTGTGAAATTTGGTTGCAGAAAATGATGGAATGAGCCATAACAATCAATCTTGTGACATACCTTGCCTTTACCTTCTCCCTCACTCTGACTGCTGCGTGGTGGCCCACGAGACTGGCGAGGTAAACGGCGGCGGTAGCGGGGACGGGGGGGTCTTCCTCCCTGAGGCCCATCACCCCTTGGTTCACGACCCTCACCCTCACTTACATTCTGCACAAGAAATAAATGCAGTGACATCTTAACATATAAACTCAGCAAACAAGCAGGCCAATCGTCTTGCGTGCCTACTAACCTGCCCATCCTGGCTGCGAGGTCGACGGGGAGGACCACGCCCTCCTCTAAAGTTGCGACGGAAGAAACGTCGAGGAGGCCCTCCACGTCCTCGGGGCAGTCCTCGACCTTCTCCACCCTCAAAGTCTCCACCCTCCTTCAGATCTCCCTGTTAATGACGACAAAACTTTAAATGCAATTTGTTAAAGTGAAGAATGCTTATGCTGCATTAGAAAGTTGTCAGACTAACATCTGACAGTTATCTACACTTAAAAACACACACAAGTGAATCCATATCAAATTGCACACAAACAGGGAAAGTTAACATTGTACTATTATTTCTTAGTTTTATACACGTGAACAAAATACCTGTTGTGCAGTATGAGCCTTGAAGGATGTAAAAAAATATCTGATCTCAAAAGTTTTCCCAATCTGGTCAAATTCATCAGACATGATTTCAAACAAAACATCTTTAGAATGGTGCATAGTTTATTCACCTATCAATGACACTATATAATCTTAATAACTGTTAAATACAGCACTTCTCTCCCTCTCAATAATAAAAATAAGTACACCTCACTACAAATTAATGGCACACACACACATTAAGAGCATGTGCTAAGAAAAAAGCATTTGCATTCAATTTAGAAAGACTCTTGTTCTGGACACTGTCCATCACCTAATGCAGAAGAAGCACAGATCAGCAGATGTCTCTGCTTCCATCGTCAGAACAGAGGATGGAAGATGAACCATCTTCAGAAATGGTGGAAGAAGTCCAAAAGAAGAGTGCTTCTGAATGTCATACATCATCGTCAAAACTCTACAGAAATGAAGTATGTGCACAAAATACCTACCCCATCTTGGGCTTGAGAGTCACGATTGGCAGGAGGACGACGTGGCCGGTTATTGTAGTAGTTGTTGGGTTCAAAGCGACGGCGGGGTCTGTAGCGCCTGGGCTGACCCCCTTCACGCACGTCTGTCCCCTCTTCCCCTTTGCCCTCTCCACTCTCATATCCTATGGTTTAAAAGCCATGATTTCAAAATCCCGTCTGAACTTGGCTCATTTATTTTCCACACATTACATAAATGTTCAACCCAAAAATATGCTCACAATAATGGATGACAACAAATAATAATAAATCCAGCTTGGACAGGGAGGGGAAAGTAGAGTGAAGTAAAGTAAAGTAAAGCTGTCCCTGTCCATGCCATGAAAGCATATGGGAGTGTACATGTATAGCTTCACTCATTCTTAACCTTGGCATTCTCCTCTGAAAAGTACACGGGAACCCATTGAACAGGAGGCTGGGTGGGGCCCAGAGCAAGCCTGGACATATCAGAGAAGACTCTCTTACTCCCACTGGGATTTGAACCCCCAAATCATTCAGCATGTAACTTAGTCTCTATCATTTCACATTCACACATTTCTTAAACCAACAAAATGCACACGTTTTGTTTATTATACATTACAATTTTTTACAGTAAAACCAGTCCAACATGTTTCGGATCCCTATTTTGGGACCATCATCAGGGACCTGTATCTTGAATTACACAAAATCACAAATCAACAAATAATGGTACATATTAAAAGTTCAAGAGGTAAAATGTAGGTTATCTGAGTTGTTTTTGTGGGTCCACTGTGTTTCAGAAGTTGTGTTTACTTATGGAAGGCTAGGGCAGTATAGGACAATATAAAGTTTCTCTATACTGACTACACTATTCTGGGTTAAAGCTTGCACTGTTAAACAAACAAATCTAGATATATTAGAGCACAAGAGTTCATGCTGTCATCATCCAGTGACCATGCAGCAAATCATTCTTATAGCTACAGGTTTACACCAAGTGGCGACTGCCAAAAAAATCTGCCATCATGAAGCAGACACGAAGTTACATAAATAACACTATGTATTCTGTCCGACACAACCTTTATTTATTATTTCTTTTACACATTACATGTTTTGATCAAGCTGTTCATTATCATCTCATCATCATCATGTTTCTTTTATACAAAAACTTAAAACTGAAGGTGAAAATGTAAATTTTTGTGCAAAAATCTACATTTTTACCTTGAGTTTTAAGTTTTTGTAGAAAAATGTCTGATGATGATCGGCTTGATTCATATGTAGTGTTTAAAAAAAGTAATAACAAGTAAAGTTTGTCAGATGGAATACGTCGTGTTATTTACGTAATTCGCTATACACAACAAGATGGATAGTGTTAAAAAGATGAGAAGTTACCAATGCTTCAACCAGTACCACCATCTACACCTTCAAAGACAAAAATTTATATACCTCTAGGCAGCAACAATGCCGATTCTGACTAGCTGTCTTTCAAGAACTTTTCAAGTTCATGGCATACACATTCAGTATACCTGTAATTACATTGTACCACTAAAGGGCAATAATGTATACAAGTGGATTAATGACCAGACTGACCAGAATTCATAACAAACATGGGAATATTCTGACTGAAATTTAAATGGGCTTTACACTAGTAAACAAGCACCACATCAAATGTGTTGCTGCTCTGAAGATGAAAGACTATATGTACCCCCCCCCCTTTCCAGCTTTAGCAGTTGCCTTCCTGCCACAGTTCACTGCTGCAAGCAATTTTGCATCTATGTTTCTTGTTAGAATATCCTTTACTTTCAATTTACTAAGTTTCTCCATAATATGTAAAAATGATCCAAGTGTCATATTTAAATTTTGTCCCCATCTACACTTCAAAATATCTTCCCCATGCTAGTCCACAGACCACCTTACTCATCAACCTCAAAAAGAACTAAAATACTATTCATACAGCAATCACACGTTCCTTGGTTACATTAAATGTAAAATGTACATACGCCACACAGAAAAACAAAACATACCAACCTTCGGCATCTTCACGTGGCCTTCGTGGTCGTATACCCCCACCACCACCACCCCCACCCCCACGCCGAGGGAAGAACCACTGACGATAGCCTCGCCGTTTATCTGCAGCATATGGAGACCCTTTTACTGGATCTCCATTTGGACCAGTCACATTAGCAGCCTCGTTTCCCTTCTCACCGACCACCACATCAAATTCTACCACTTCTCCATCCCCCACACTTCGTACTGCTTTCTTGGGGTTGTTCTTCACAATGGCTGACTGTTGATAATTACTTCATTTACTATATAATACATACTCATATAATTAAGAAAATGAACTATAGTTATGCTTTCTATAAGACTACAACAATCAGATTAACAAAAACTTTCTCTGTAAAAATACAACAGGTGAAGTTACAGTTAACAAATATGTAGTCATTACAAAAAGAATTTTGTATCTCCTTTATAACATTTAAGCACACAACCAATATCTTATGACAGTGTATGAAAATAAGTTTACAAGTCAATTATTCAAGCTACTAAACTCACTCAAATTTCAAATGCAGTTGATATATATGACAGAGGGCTTGAGTGTTCTTTGTCATGATCTGAGGCATTTGCACAGAATAAGCACAGCTATGGCAGTTCAACATGGTGACCCACCAGGAAAATTGTTCTTGATTGGACATCCAATGAGTTATAAGCTTTTGTGAGCACAAAGTGTCAGTAGCTGATATCCATCAAGAGCACATGGAAGTGTTTGGCAATGATGTGATGTGAAGAAGATGACCACAAATCTCTCCCCATGTCATAAGGCGACAGAATACTTGGAGAACTAAAGTTATCTTCTACAAGGCACCTTTGATGTCCCACACCATGGTGTTAAAAGACTGTGTAATCCACAAATATGTATACACTCCCAGTCTTTTTGAAAAGTGCCTAACAAATCTGGACATGGATGCATTATGAAATTATAAATATTTAAAGGACATTCCCTTCCTAAATATTGTGACATTGGACTTATGTGTATGTAATATAAGTATGAAAAGAAAGTGAGTTTTCTGTTTGTGAGAAACATGTTGTGTTCAGGAATGTGTCAATATCACTGAAGAAGGTATAAGACTTAAATGTGGATTGATGGTACAAATAACTCAACACAGAATTTTCATGGAATAATATTCTAGTAATGTGAATGTCAGTCTCATTACACATTTACAAAATTGATAACACACTTTCAGACTTTTTCCTGCCTAATAAACATTATTTGTTGATTTTTTCCCAAAATGTCTTAAAAGGTCTCACAATATTGTCAATATTACTTCATACAAGAAAAGATATATAGTTCAAATTTAACATAACTATTTTCAAATAAGACTTCACAAGGATGAAGATTACAGACAGTGAGTGAAAAAATATACTGAGGCCAGGAAACAAGTACCATGGATGGTGGGGAAAATGATGCTCAAGCTTCCCACTCCCAACCTACTGTCACACTCCCCTCCAGCCCGCTCTGGCCCATATCACCCATCCTGAAGCACTTCACATTAATAAAGAGTATCATGTGTTTGTCACAAATACACTTGTATGCAAAAGATGGTACATGCTGGAGGAGAAACATAACAGCTCCAGGAAGATAATGAGGGGGCCAAACAATGGTACGTCTTTGGCCTCATTATCACCTTAAAGATATTCGAGATAAACAAATTTGAGCTCAGCATGACATTAGTATAAAGGACAAAGTACAACTGCAATCCTTGTCCTGTCACCTATTTCATATATAGCTGAACACAAGAGGACATTGCCCCTAAAATTCCAAACTACAAACTAAAAGTATGAATCCACTTACTTGATGAACAAACACATCATCTTTGGTGTCATTTCTGAAAACAGACAGGTTACAAATCAGTACAAGAACGGTTCTCCCACAATCAAATATATGTACTGTCTTTGACAAAACTACACAGCAATCCTTGAAAATGTGCTACTCTGGAATAAACATTCCAATTATAGTACAAGACACATTAGTGGAAAAACAAAATTTTCTGAATGTAAAGAAAAATGGATATTGCATAAATCAAAGTGTTATTAACATAAGTCTTCGGGAATGTGACGCCGTGGAGTTTGGCAGACGAGTACCAACATTTTGGATGAAACTGCTGCTACATCTTCAAAGCAGAAGGGGGCATATGACTTGTCTACCCTGGAGATGGAGGCAGCAGACTTCTCCAAGATGTTAATACCCCAATCTACTAAATTACATGGCATCACATCAAAGACCGTAATACAGGTCTCTGCAGAACCAAGGGAACATGCAATTAACTACATGCAATGGAGCCCTCCTAGAAAAGGTATAGGTTTTCTGTTACAAAATTCCTCACAGTGTATGGAGCCCAGTTCATTTCTGTGTTCACAGGAGCTTGCCACTTGTTCCTATGGTGAGACGAATCCAGTCGGTGCCATCCCATCCTCTTTATTTAGGATCCAATTTCATGTTACCCCCAACATGCAACTATCACAGTCCAGTTTATTTATAAATTTACTACATTAGAATATTTGATAGCATAATATAATGTCAGCCTGGCTTTACAAAGTTCTGCAAATCAAATTTCAGTGGCAGCTATCTAATCCTTAAACACCAATAACAAAATCAGTTAAAATCTGCTTCCCAAAATGCACAAGTTCATACTCATCTTGCAGTAAAAATTAAGTAAATTCTGATATTAAATATCTCCATGGCACACTAGCTGAGAAGCTAAGTGTCACTCAGTCACTTCCAATGAAAATACAAGGTTCAGTACCACCATCACACGAGCCGCCAATGGACCCTAACTTGATCCAAATAAAACCCAACCCACATACTCACTTTAACTTTACTTTATCTTGAAGAAATGGCTTCAAGATACAGTAAAGTTAAAAGTTTTCCTTGTGCTTAATTAAGTACCACACCATGAAGAAGGGCGAGTGACGGTATAGCTCCATGCGTTCTTAAACGTCGACAATATAAGGGAGTGGTCAGGTTCACACCATCAGGCAGGAACCCGGTAACCACTGGATAGGAGAGCCCAAGTCGGTATGGATGCTATGAAAAAGAGAAAAATCTGTCCCTGCCGTGAATCGAACCCCAATTCGTCCAGCCCGCAGCCTGGTCAGTATACCGACTGTTCTTAAAAATCAATTTCAATATCATACTCCCACCCATGCCAGTCTCCCTTCAGGGTTTACGCTTAAAATTTCGTAGTTCTCACTGGTAACTATCGTGTAACACGCGGCTATGCAGATTCCACACCTTGTAACATCGCCTCAAGTGATCCGTGTTATTTCTGTCAAGCTGTATATCCTTCCTTCCTTTTTTGTGTGAACAGGACTTCAATTTACAATCTCCTACCGAGCGAGTGAGTCTAGTGCGCAAGTCATATTTTGCCGTGGGTCGTTGCCCCTTCTGCGTGGCCAGTCACCGGCTTGCAGTTGGGACAAACCTTCTTCCCACCGAACTGAAACATCCATTTTCCCCAGCTTCGTTTCATCAAATTTCCATGCAACCCAACAGCAAAAGGGGCGATAAGGAAACCCCCCAACATATATGATACGTAATCCGATTTCACGATGAATCTAATTTTTTTCGGATTTCGGGGCGCTGTGCCGTCATCATCACACACTTCTCACACTCGTTTATGAAATTGTGACACCCAAGAACCCAATCAAAACGCACATACATTGAAAAAACTACCTTCGTCTGGGAAACGACGCCGCGGCGTCTGGCAGAAGTTTATCAATGTTTCGAAGAACCCTGTAGATGGAAACACCAGGTTCTCCCACCATGCTAGACAATTTCAACCTCACTACATGGGGTCACATCCCCAGCAGATGCATCTCCCTGAGAACCTCAAATCACGCATAGGCGGATATGTAACACCGAGAATGCTTAGAATGCCGCTTTGACACTGGGGAAAAGGTTCCCGGTACCTAGTGGGACCAGAGGCGATCTCGACGTCCAGACAAAAAGAAAAATCTCTGCCCCTGCCAGGAACCGAACCCCGTCGCATATTGTAGCCAGGCACTGCACTGAACTATCCCAGCTCAACTTTTTGTTCACCGTGCATTATGGTAATAGATAACCTTCATCAACCAACAACTGCACTAATTAGTGCAGTTGTTGGTTGATGAAGGTTATCTATCCCAGCTCATTACAACCCATATACAGCAGTTTCCCGTTTTATTTTCCATGGCGCAACAGCCCCTAGTGGGCCAGGACCTCATTATCGAGGCTTCACGATCACACACACACCACACGCGGTACGACTCGTCTGGACGAGTAATAAGCACGCCGCAGAGACCTCCACTTCACAACGCACAGCACTCACAAGAGACAGACATCCATACACCCGGCAGGATTCGAACCCGCAATCCCAGCAAGCGTGCGGCCGCAGACCCACTCCTAAGACCGCGCGGGGTTTTATCTCCCGTTACATAAACAATACCCACGACCTTTCAAGGGCAAGCGCAACCTCTAAACGCAACCACAGATCATATGCATGTATCGTAAACTGAAGCCTCTCTATACGCAACACGAACTCTTCCAAAGTTCAGGGATTCCTACAGCAGGGGATTCAATTCATCTCCAGATAGCAAGGTCAGCGACCAACAAATTTTCACCCCCTCCCTGGTCCCATGACAATCCAGAGAGTTGGTGTAATAATGGTGTAATGTTTCAAAAGCTTCATCGCTGAGGTTTTCAGAAATACCCCCTGTTGGCGTCGCCATTCGACGGTCTGTACACATAAAATACACATGCGGAAAAGAAAAGCACTTGGGGCTACTTTACACAATATAAACTCAATACACCCTCTCTTGACATCCCCCCCAATAACTACGACCTTGAAGATGGAGGCAGCAAGTACCTCCGAAAAGTCAGCAACATAGCCCATTGTGACATGGTGCAGAAACGCCAAAACGGCACCAACATTTAACAACCAATCACCATGAACGCTTGTTAGATGTCACAAAGACAAGACACGTGTAATACTTCTTGTAATGTCAATCCTTAGCATTATGGCACCATGTAAAAGTAAGCTGTTTCCAACGTTTCGAATAAACCGGCTGCTTCCATCTGCAAGGCTGGAGTGACAGGAAACAAGAGGAGGCCCGGTTATACTGGCAAAGTGACAGGGTAACGATCACTCACAATCAAAGAGACGGAGAAATGAAACAAGAGCCCTGTCCTGGTATAAAGAAAGTACCTTCAACACTGAATTGCAGTAAAAGCCTAAACTCTGTTAACTTCAAACAATGTATCTACATCAGACCTGTATATACTGGTTTAAACTAATCCTTCTGGGATGTACGTTACAGTCTACACTGCAACAAACCTACTCTTTGCAGGGAGTTATCCTTGACAAACTAAGATGCTAAACAATCACTCAGCTACTCAAGGATTCTCCCACATTTTATGGCACTTGCAGGTTCATTACCACGTTCATAAGAGACCACCACTCATCCTTATTCTGAGAACCAAAAAAAACCACCCACTACTACACACGGAAACCAGTGGTGTAAATAATCGTCTAAATTCTCCCTATGAGGGCAGCTATAGGGATGGTAAAGGGAAAATGCACTTGCAAAAGGTAAGTTCCACCAAGCACACCCACTTCATTTTCTAAAATCACTTCCTTAGTGTAGGGGTCGGGATGGCATAGTTAGTATGACTAGGATATGTGCTGGATAATCCAGGGTTTGATTTCCAGCAGGGGCAACAAATTTTTCTTTTTTGTAATGGCCAGACTGGGTCTGGGGCCTGGCCAGCTTCCTATTCAAGGAGTATCACAAACTCTTTACCAGGAGGCACAACAGGTGGGCTGTTAGGCTGACCACACAACTCCTCCAGTGCCAAGGTTAAGAATGAATGGGGCTACACCTCTACTCTCCCAGCATGTCTTCCATGCATGGGGACTTTACCCCTACCGCCTTAGTGTAAAAAATATAAAAGTATTAAGACAGAAATAAAATGCAGCTACCATTCTTCAACAAGCTTCTAGTAGTAATTCATTCGCTCCCTCACTACGGAACTGCAATAATTTGTACATCCTCATTAACAGGCAAGGGCTCACCTGTTTATGAATCCATACCCGCTCTTCACATTAAACCACTTCACAGTCCCGGTAACTTTGGTTGCTGAAAGAGAGCAGTTAAAACATCAAAGTTATACTACCACATGAAAAACTGTGTACTAAAAAACTGCAGCAACTATAATATGAAGACCAATAATGGATAATATACGGCATTCTATTTTCAGCTTTTATGAATTGTCTCTACAATACCTCTGTGCACAATAAAATGGAAACTGTGTCTAATGCAGACTGCTAAGGCCCTAACAATAAGGACAGCGTCCTCATAAAACTATCCTGACCATGAGCTGAAAATGTAAGGTAAAATTTAGGCTACTTTGTATTTAGCCCTGCCCTTGCTAGGCACATATACTCAACCTCACATCTTCATTCTACACTAGCTAAAAAAACTCAGCAAGGAAAAGGTTCATACCATCAGTATTTTTCTCTTAAGCCTTGGTTTTTAACAACCACGCAATGACACTTGCCTAAGCACGATAGGGCATGCAGAAGCCAAAACTGTGGTTTTGACAGGGACTAGTTTTTAAACGTTACAAGCATGTGTGTCACGCAGGGACACTTCGCAGGCCACGCAGCGTCGTGCGGCAGTGGAATCTGATCCTTGACTTAGGTGCGACACGCAGTATTCTTGTGACAAGAAGCTGGGGTTGATGTTTGTTGTCATATCTTGTATTTTTTGTATTAGTACTTTGTGTGTATACCATGAGTTACAAAGAGGAATTCGATGAAAAATTAATAAACCGGAAAATGTCCCTTGAAACTGAAAAATTCCCTGAATTTCATCTCACTGTCCATCAAATATCTTCCTATCAAATTGGAGTAGTATTCATGTTTTCTTTTCTTCAAAACCTCCGTTGCACCCTCACTCATACAGTAAATCAATCATCATCCTCTTCTTCAAGTATTATAGCAGCTACAAGTTCCTCCATCTTCACTCTTTTTAACAACCACACAATGACATCTTGCAACCCATCCTTAAAAACCATCATCTCTGTGTCACACATGGCGTCATTTCACGTAGTAACACATCACGCGCACGCGTCATTGCGTGGTTGTTCAAAACCAAGGCTTTAGACCGTCCTGGACCTCTCCCACAACAAAAGGCGAAAAAACTCACTTCTCACATCACAGAACCCATAGGATTCAGGATTCAATTCATTCATAGTATAAGGTGTTGGCAATGATGGAATGGCAGAGAAGCCCTCCATCTTAACATGGAATCTGAACCAGGGTGGTGGGGGGAGGGAGTCTGGTATGCCATACATTCACAACAATAAAGGATCAAGAACAATGAACTGGATCCAGGAAAAACCACTTACACAGAGACTAACACTTCACTCCTCAATCATCAAGTCCTCACAATGACCAAGTGTGTGGTATTAAGAATATGGGAGATCACGAATCAAAGGTTTGCTAAGCCCTAGCAGCAATTTTTAATAACATCTGTCCAAAATGTCAAACTTAAGCCACTAATAAGCTTCTATCACAAACTTCTGAAACCAAGGAAAAGTGCATCCCTACAAAACCACAGAGAAACGCACAAACTACTTACAGTAACTACATACATATGTACATCAGTACTCGTGGAAGAGCTTTGAGTTTTCTTTATGAAGGTTGCCCACAAAGTTTTACAACACAATTCTTTATTGCTAATAATTTATTATATAATTCTTTGAATATACAAAATAACTAGATGGATGTATTACACAACCCATTTTTCTACATAATCTCCATCAACTTCAACAGCCTTGTGCCAGTGAGAAAAAAGAGCATTTATTCCCTTTATGTACCAGTTTGAATTTTGCACTTGAAGCCACTTCATCACTTCTTCAGTAACACTGTCATCATCCCCAAACCTTTTCCCATGGATTGCACCTCTGAGGGCTCCAAAGAGGAGGATATCTGAGGGAGCAACATCTTGGCTGAATGGTGAGTGGGGAAGAATAGTCCATCTGAGTTTTGTGACTGCTTCCCATTTTTCAAACTTGTGTGTGGTTTTGCATTGTCAGGTTGAAGGATTTCATCAACATTTTTGTGAGGTTGAACTCTCCTGAAATGCTTATGAAAGGTTTTGACTGTACAGATCTGAGTTTATGGTTCGACCACGTGGCAGCAGAACACTGAAGCAATGTCTGAGCAACTGCTGTTGTTGGCTGGCCAGAGCAACGTGTGTCACTGAGCTCTGCTTGGCCTTTCCTAGAACCTGTAATTTGTGAAGCCCAACGACTAACACTGCTTTTATCAACAGCACTGACACCGTACTTTTTTAACTGCCTGTGAATGTTCGTCACCGATTCCTTCTATGCCAAAAGAAGCTCAGTAACAGCCCACTGTTTAAAACACACATCACCACACCACACCATTTTGATGACACCCCATGCATGGGCAAAAAAATAAAATATATATCTCGCGGCACTGTCATAGCAGTGGGACATTCAAAAGTCACACACAGAAAAAATTGCAGGCATTTTATGTTGATTTTGACTGAAGTATAGAAAGTGTCGCAAACATTTTGGGCAACCCTCATATGATTTTAATGGCACATGCCAACTGCAAAAATTTCCAAAGTATTGCCTCATACAATACAATTTATAGCTCCTTGTGTTTGTCATCATAGTTATTGGACTGTGTTACAGTTAGTCTTCAAACCATTTGGATTTATCCAACCAATTTAGTTCTGATGCCAGCAATACTCTCTGCAGTTGAGTGCCACAAATATTTTAACCACGTGTTGTCAATTAAAGAGCCAGTAATGCCTTCCCTGTGCAAAAATGCAGAATGAAGGTTAGAAGCACAACTGCATGTATTCTTAACAATCCTTTTTCCAGTCACTCCTACCTTTCACAAATCAACTAGCATAAAAATTTAAGAAACAGCATTATGGTTTGGGAACATACAAAACTCCTACCATCTGCTGTCACTACATGCAAACTACTAGAACACATTTTTGTTTTTGTTTTAAGGGTGTTATTTAACATTGCTGTCTTACCAAGCTTACATAGCATCAGCAGAAGTGAGGTCAAGAACATAAAGGGCACCGATATGACACTTGACACATAATCCGAATGTGGTGATAATCCACATGTTGGTGGTGGAAGACTGTGTGGGGGAGAATTATGATTTCACATGCATTTTAACAGAGGACAGGATAAACCTCAGCACTACAACTTTAATTTTTGAAGAATAAGGCACCCAGCACCCATTTGATATGCTGGGCTGATTCCACAGTTTCACCGGAAATTATATCAGAGACAAAAAATCACAAAACCAGCTGTTTAATCTGTACAGATTCTCTGTTACACTATTCACCATTTACTGTTATCACTCGATTGTTCGAATGTTAAGTGCAGATAAAAGTCACTCCGGAGTGAAAATTTCACAGCTATTCAGTAACAAAAGAGGGCTTGGCAGTAAGCAAGGGGCCATGACACAACTCTTCAGTGAGTCTACAAAGGTAGCCAACCCATCAACACACAAATGTTAAGCCACAAGCCAGGATTAACTGAAGGCAGAGATACACAGACATTGGTATCACATAGTGATAGATCAATATATAAAAGTAGAGATACACAGATACTGATAGATGTGTGTGTGTGTAGGTAAAGACATGCACAGCCACACAGACATCCAGTGATTAGCTCCCCCCCCCTACCAAGAGTAATAATTCATGGCAAGCAGAAGAATATTAAGCTTACTAAATACAGTCGAACCCACCTATAACAACATCGGCTTATGCGACACCTCGTATATAGCGTTTCAATATTCTGTGGCACCAACTAACTCCTCAATGTTAACCAATACATTATACTCCTTGGTTATAACAACACCCGTTTATAACAACACAAAATATTCAGTCCCTTTCATGATGTTATAACCAAGTTTGACTGTATTACTTACAAGAGACTTTCTTTCACATTTTCATAAGTGACGTGACTTTCCTTGCACAGCACGCAAGACTTAATTTCATGAAATTTGTTTTGTCAAAGTTGGATGTAACTATATTGGCTTAAAAAACACCTGTTCAAATTACTGGAAACAACATTCATGCAATTTTTGACATGGTAAATTTATGGATGCAAAAACACTACAGGTTTGAACTGGGAACTTATTGGCGGCAGATCACTGTATATATACAGAGTACAGAACCTTGAAGGACTCCCATGTTTTATGATGCCTCAGTCTGAGCACATACTATGATTTGAATCTGGTAAATTTACTTCCCTTGTTTGCTTTCTTCCATGAAGATATGATTTAAACCACTACCCTGAAGTTCCTCAGAAACTTAAGTCTTAATGTTAGTACTTCATAATTTATATCAAACACTTAGGAAGATTGCATGTTATTGCAGCAACATGAATTATATTAGCATACATGCAAGCACACATACGAGTTTTCTGTCAAGATATTTTTCTTCTTCTGAATCTACGCTGAAAGCATGTTGTTTGATTTAAGATGTAACTTTCTCCACTATACATAAATTTTCCACATATTCTAGACATTGCAGCTACTAATGAAAATGGACTATAATTGGAAATGCAGGTTATTTCATGCTTGTATACATGGATTTAACATCTGCTCTGGGCAAATTCCACTGCCACTAAATGATTACAAATCTGTTTCATGAAGCACTAATATAATCTGCACAGCTTGTAAGTATTTTAAAGTTGTTCATTCCATGCACTTTTAATCTAACTTATTTTCTTTTATTAAACCAACTGCACACATAATATACATAGCCATACAGTTTTATTAACACTCCAACATGTTTTGGTGCTACAGCACCATCCTCAAGGAGCTCATACCAACTTCTTTAAAATTTAATCTGCATATACAAACATCTATCATGTGTTTGGTCCAAAGTGGACTATGTCCTTGTATGACTTTTGTTGTGGTATGTGTGGGAGCCTCATTCATTACAGTGATGCCCTTTGTTTCATCAAATTTTAGATTTTTTATAAAGACACTCCTCATTTTCCCAGATTCGGTCTGTAAAAACTATGTCCAAGAGTACAGTTGTTTAGAATAACATAAATGATTTCTAATGCTTTCATATGGTATTCAGCTAAACACAAGATATCTAGTGTCACTGTAATACTGAGACACTAATAATTCATCAGTTTTGTAAGAAAGGCCTCATATCATGTCTGTGTGTCTGTCTCAACCTTCAACTAACACTAACCTATAGCTCCATACAGTGAGTGTCAATAGGTTGGCTACCCTGGCACACTCACTGAACAATCAATGTGACATGCCCCACTGCCTACTGATGACCACTCCATTTTACTAAATAGCTGCAAAATTTTCATTCTGAAATGAATGTTATGTCTGACCTTACAAGGTTGTTACACATTACAGAGGTATTTAAATGCACTATTAAGACATGTATGTTTATAACAAAGTGGGGTTTTCTGTACTTGTGCCAGGTCACCTGGGCAACTAAGTTTTGTATGGTAGCACCTGTAATTTTGTGGTGGCCCCTAGAATTTTTGAAAATATGAAGACATATTTTTATGTGTGCACTCTTGCTATTAATGATTATACACCTGTTTTGTATTCAAAAGCTTCTACCTGGAACATGGAGGCAGAAGGTTCCCTCAAAATGCAAGTAATCACCTGCGAAAACATGGTGTCATATAGAACACCACTATCATCATAATCACAGCAATACAAATGCCAAATCCCATCCAATTCTGTGCCTGTTTAATCATGCAGTGCCCACTGCAAAGGTGAAGTCATACTGAATTCTGACAGGAAGATGAAGAGAAGAATGTGGAAGCAGTCATGGTAGAACTTTACAACATAGTTATCAAATACAGCTGCAGCTATATTTGAGCATTACTTAATTACTTAACCACACACAAAACACCAGTACTCACACACACACACACATGCCTTCACAGTTGGCTATACAGCTTTTCTTTTCGGTACCAAATGAAAGTCTTTTAATAAAAGTAAGGTATTCACAGGCATATAAGAGGCAGTACAATTACTATGTCGTTGTGTGATATATAGCTGGCAATTTCCGAACCTCAATCAAGTGGTATTTATTACGAATGACAATCCACCTTTCTGACCACCATTACAGGAGAAACAGCATTTTCCGAATGCATCATCTACGTACAGGCAAAAATGTTGAATAAAATCATTTCATAATATTAACGTGTGTCTTCCGCAATAAACATTGCCAGCATCTTGGAACCGTCCCGCAACTTTCGTAATAATTTTACTGCTCTGTTAGGCTATGTTTCTCTCACAGGATTCTTACTTTGAGAAAAGTAAAAATGGGCTCAACACACATTGTAAATGTTCCAAATATATAAATTTTATATTTCTAATACATATGTATTTAAGCAATTCCAGCACGGCCACATGCGTTGCTACAGACGCTCAAGAAGATGGTGGTCCGTAGGCAAGCGCATCGGTCCGACGAAGATGAGATTCCAGCACATATAAATAGATATTTCAAACTTCTCTGCAACTTACCGATGATTTGCTTTTGCTGGGCAGCCTTTGGTTGTTCAGGCTGTTTCTCCGGGTCAGCCATGACGTTCCGGGTGGTGGAAAGGTGTTAAAACACGCCGAGCCGATGTTCCTCCTTCTTCCTTGCAGCTTTGGTAAGTTCCTTCTCAACATGGCGCGTTGCGTTCAGACAGCAAGAACGTTGACGAGATTCGCCGATTGGTTGATTAGATATGACGCCAGCAAAGCTCGCTGATTGGCCATCGGGCGTTAATCTGCCGCGTATAAAGCTCAAAGATGATACAAATTATTTATTGATTGGAATCGTATGTCATATGAGTAATCTGTCCATTCCCTAAAAAATATTTCGTAGTTTTGTTGTATATTTGACATTGCTATACAGTTTAATCATTCGAAATTCCTTCTTTCAGAATTCATATATTTATAGCAGCATACAAAGGACGCTAATAATATTGAAACAATGATGAAAAAGAACTTAATTTTCTATTAATAGGATGACAGGATGACCGTGAAACCAATTGTACGAAAACATAATCTAATAGTACAGTACCCAAATCTTTTATAATAGTGCTTTGGATAAATCTGTGTAATTTTTGGTCCGCCAGAGCAACGTTCAACAGTTGTCGACGTACCTAAATAGTTTTCAACAAGCTAAAAAGCCAAAAATACATAACGATCAATTTGCATAACGATTAAATTGAGCAACAAACATCGTACATTAAACCATTTTATTCCTGTGCTGTCAGAAAATTTTTTTCCCCAACTTTTGGCAATTTTCTCTCTGTATATCTTTACCACATTCTGTAAACATTTAGAAATATTATATGAGCTGGCTGTAGTTTCTCATATGTAAGTTTTCTGACGCTTTTATTTTTTTAATAATACTTATTTTTGTATAAGAGGGTATTTCATTTGGTTTAATCAACACCCTCAACTTGAAAGCTAAGAATCAATGATTTACAATTTGACATGTACTCAATTATTTTATACCCATCGCGCTTTTTTATTTCCGATACAGAATTGTTTAGGGTAGAAGACAAGAACAGCTTCAACATTCTCGTTGTGAAATTGTTGCTATGAGGTAGCTACAGATAATCAGTGACCTGCTCATTTCGGCGTGTTCTTTTGTAATTCAGAAAAAGTGCATTATGCTATTTATAATGTTAAGTGAATAATATGCTGTGCTGAATTGAAACTCCTGCTTTAAGGGTAAGGCTACATATACTGTTTCTTTGAAGGTGCCTTTCGTTGTGGTCTTAGGATACATCACACATGCGTGAGTAATGTTTGGAACCATGGATCTAAATCCTATTAGCAGCATGTGGGACCCATGGCGTTCTAGCTGCGGCTTTGTACCGTGGAATTGTGTATGGTATTCTGTGCGTTGTTTGTCTTTGGAACAGTGGTGTGGTGGTTTGCGAACATGGGTGGTTTTGCCTGAATATGTTGCACTTCGAGAAAGCTGTAATATCATCTTGTATTTTGTGTGGAATGCTTGCAGTATATTATATATCAGTGTATATTGTAGTGTCGGTTTTCATAGCACTTCCGTTAGTCCTGTATTTGGAAAGTAAAGTGAACCGGTCAAGGATTCATGTGCGCGGTATTACGAGTCCCACAACTTTTCAGAAGCTTTTAATTTATTTTCGCTTGTGGTCACACTCTGCAGTAATCTGGGGTATGAAAACTTGTCAACAATTACTAACCTCCTCGCAAAGAAGTAGGACAAGTGAAGTGTCTGCTTATGCTGAAGAAAGTAACCTCACTTTGATGGAAACACCTCAAGGAAATAACACAAGTAGGCATGATTCTGGATTTGATGGAGAAAATTTTGAATACAGTCGAAGAAACAGTTTTAGTCCCTACTCATCAGTCGATTCAGTGCATAGCAATACCAGATTTTATAGCAGGAGCCAGCGGTCACTGCTTCGGACACCCAGCAGATCTTCTGGAGATACAAGCTTTCTTTCCAAAGGTTCACCATGGGGTAAAAGTGTGAGTCCGAAATTAAGAAGTCATGGCGCAGGCGTGAAAACCGCGCAAACTGTTGCAGGCCCTCTTCTGGCTTCAACAAGATTCAGTATCAATAATAATATAAGGTTAGTAGACAGGTAAATTCTTGCTGTGTTGCTTTGTATTATATTTATCCCACAGTAGTGTTGATTATTGAAGTGATATGTTGTAGGACACTTGGAGATGTAAGCAGCCCAGGATTGAGTAGTCGCGTGGCCCGTTATGCAGAAGACTCAAAAACGTTGACACATCAGAAACAGTATTCGGGTCCAGGACAGTTTCCTCTTGTTCAGTTAGATCCTTCTGCATCCAAGTTACCCATCCTTTCTTACAACAAACTTCGGAGAAGTTTCCACATTCCTGTTACCGTCAGGATTGCACCTCCTCAATCATCAGATGCAAGGTATATCACATGGAATAATTTTACAGTGTTGACCTGTTTAGCATGTTTTCATTCGACATGATCTACAGAAAACTCTCAACACTCAGGGTGTTTATGGGTGGCAGACAACAGAAATGCAGTGTGAATTACAAAAGTATGTCCTGTTGTAAGAAATCTTTAGTGTTGCTCTTACACCTATGCATGTCTTGATAAGTGGAATAACTATGTCAAAAATTGCAAATAGAATATAATTTATTTATGTTCTATAGATCAGTGGTATTCAACCTGGGGTACGCGAAGACATCTTAGTGGGTACTTAAAATTTAAAAAAATCTATTATTTCATGATAAACACTGAATAATCGTAGCCACATTTAGGGTTAGCCACAAGTGACCCGGATGTAAGGACGTGCGATTTGGGAGCGCCATTTTTCTCTCTCTCTCTGCTTTGTGTAATTCTTATCTGGGTGGCTAGTTTCATTTTATTCTACATAGTGTGTTGGAACGTGACTGAACACTATTGGACAGGATTAACGTTTTCTCTAATACTGTTTTTCACTTCTTTTAACCATGCAATGAACCTACTTCAAAATATTGTTGGGGCAATAAACAAACAGATGCACTTCATATTACCTTGTTCTTTGACAGTTGCCACTGCCATCATTTAATAGCTTGATTCTCCTTTTTCTCATTTAAAACTTATTATTTGATACATTATTTTGGATGTCATTTATTTAATTTATTTTAGGTGTAGATTATAGTCTATGTATAACTTGAATTATGCACCAACAACTTTGGGGGTACAAAGTTGAAGAGAAATTATATGTGGGGGTACGCAAACAAAAAAGGTTGAATACCACTTCTATAGATCATAGAATTATGCCACAAATGGAGAACACATCATGATCTAATAGTGTATTTGTTTGAAATACAAATGTAGGTATGAATATACAATTAATAGCTGTTTCCAGTCAGAGCAAAAGATAATGAACTCACAGGATATCATCATTTTATAGTAACTCAGAATTTTGTACTGAGGAAAAATTTTGTACAGCATAGGGGAGTGAGAGTATATATACTGTTAATGCATGCTTAAACATTTTTATGTAACAATTGAAACTTTTGAAGACAGGTGGATGATTAAAAATAACTTAATCCAGTCTAGTAAACTTTTTTAATATTTACTGAGGTTAGTATTTGGCACATGAACGTCATATTTGTGTCTTGTGTATGTTGCGTATATTTCAATTTGTCATCATTTTTCCATGTTCACAAAATGATGGTAGTGAAACTAAGTATTTGCTGGCAAGTGAAGGAGTATTAAACTTACTGAACATGTCCCCACAAGAGACTTCCCATTTACAACTTGCCATTTCTAATGATTTCGCTTTGGATATAAGGTACTTTTATGGTGTCAAATTCCATAAATATCACTTTGCATATGACATGATGGAACAGAAATGTGCAAGCCAATTTGCTTGCCACATGACAGTATGTCCTAGTGAATCTTCTTGTTTGACACTCATTTACATTGCTGTTAGGTTTCTGAGCAAGTCACAGATTTTGGGTTCAAATTCTGTAGAGGACCAACATCCTTCAAAGTCTGTCTTGGATGTACTAAAGGAGATGTCTCGTAAACGCATCTATGCTCAGGTAACCATACATATATTTACCTAACTTTCACAAATGTATAGTGTTCTTTGGCATCGCTTCAGTCTGTAATGGCAGAACTAATTGTGTAGTACTTAGTGCAGCTGTGTACAGCAGTGGACTGACCCGGCAGAAATATATTATACAGGGATAATGTGGGTTAAGATCATATTTTGTTCGTGTACAACACGCAGTCTTCGTACACAAGCTACAAAGTTCATTGAGGATGATGGTGGGATTTTCAAGCATTTATTATGAACTGTAATAAATTTGTCTTTTCTGTGTAACAAATTTGCCACTGAAACATTAAATTAAAATTAACAGTAAGTAATTTCTCTTTCTTTATTAGCTTTTACAATGCTTTTGTATTTGTAGATTCAAACAGCTGTATCTTGTTAACCATTCAGAATTAGACACATATTCGTATGAACTTGTTTTTCTCACAGTGACTGATACTATCACTTCCCAAAATATTGTCCTTTCCTTTTGAATCACCCTGTTTACTAAATGAAGGTTGTGTATGTTTATGTTTGTGGCAGTCGTAACTCATCAGGAAAGAGAGATAGGAGCTTGAAATTTTTGCCATAGTTTTGGGATGAGTATGAGATGTGCTGGGGACACGTGGTGGCGCAGTTGTTTGAGGCACTGCTTTACAAGCCGGAAGGTCGGTTCGATTCCGGATGGTGTCATTGGAATTTTTCATTGACACAATCCTTTCGGTCGCACTATGGCCCTGGGGTCG
>JAKCWW010000232.1:90467-114105 GCA_026260175.1 Reticulitermes lucifugus
TAGAAATCTGGGAGCCTCAACCTCCTGGAACCCTTAAGGGCCTGTCCAGGCCTGTAATGGGATTGCTTTACCTTTTTATGAGATGTGCTATGCAAAATGTGATCAAAATCAATCCACCAGGACGGTCGGACTACAGGAAAGGGGTTGGGCGACGGATAGCTGACATGCTTGATGTGAGTGGCTGACACTTCATTGCCATGGTTACCATTGTTGCTGTGTTTTCTGTGAGGTATGCATAAGGGCTCATGATAATGGTTGCCAGGGTTACCAGGTGTGTTCTTTGTGAGGCATTCGCTGAGGCAGAAGAAGCTTAAGCATCAAGCATGTAACACACGATGCATTCAGTTTAGCATTGAGCTTATAATACAGAGTGTTATCTGTCAGGTACAAGCTGAGGCTGAAGGAACAGTTGAGCATTGAGTGTATAATACACAGAATGTTCATGTGAGCTCAAGTGTATAGTATAAAGTGTGTTCTCTGTGAGGTGTTAGCTGAGTGTTAGGAAACAGTTGAACATCGAGCATTGATAAGAGTAGTTATTGATCAGTAATAATCGATAAGAATTATGTGTTTATGATACAATAATAATTAAGTAACCATTGGTGTATTCGAAACTGGTCCACAGAAAGGGGGTTGGTCCACATGGTCTTCATTCTATGGTCATTCTTTAATGGTCACCACGGTAGTGGTTGGTGGTTATGTTCTGTGTGTGTTGAGGGTAAGAGCAAGTTGAGCATCAGTATGGTTGCCATAGTTAATGGGTGTGTTCTCAGGGAAGTATATACTGAGGGCAAAGAAAAAGTTGAGCATCAAGAATTGCTGTCACAGTTGCTGTAATTACTGGGTGTGTTGTGAGTGAGGTGTACACTGAGGAAGAAGAAATGGTTGAGCACTGAGGATATAATACAGAGCCTGTTTGGTTGAGCATTGAGCATAGAATACAGAGTTGTTGTCTGTGAGTTAGGAGATGAGGCTGAAGAAACAGAATGGATAGTCTTAATGGTACTATCTGTCCTGTGAGTAATTTGTTAGAAATTGTATTTGTATGCAAAATGTGATTTGATGCCTGCCCAGGCAAGAACCAGGTGCATCACTAGTTGTATCATAAAAGAGAGAAAGTAGCAAGAGAATGAAGACAATTTGATAATGAGAAGTTTGATAGTAGTGCAGTATCTTAACAGAAGTTAGTGAATAAAGTATGAGCTTAGTCATTGTCTTGTGTCAGTGATATTGGTATACAGTATCCAGTTTTGCATCTTTTCCAGATTGATGACAGTGAAGATGATGATGTAATAAAGAGACAGCGCGTGGGAGAAGGACACATCATTGCAGACCATGGTTCAGACAGCCAGCCAGTTCAAGATGACATCATAGCTGTGTATGTACTGTATACTAGTGGTGGTGAACTTAGTGTAGCAGCTAGGCTGCAGGTTGGGCAATAGAGCAATCATGATTCAGTTTTGAGCAGGGGAAAGGTACTTCTTTCTTCTCCAAAGCATTCACATGGGCTTTGGTGCTAACCCAGCCTCCTATTCATTTGGTACCAGGGGCTCTTTCTTGTGTGGGTGGGGGTTAAAGTGGCCAGGGCATGAGCCTCTCCACTCCCCTTTGTATAGTGCCAAGGTTAATACTGCATCTGCACCCCTTCCTTATGCATGTATGTATGTATATAGGCCTATGTATACGTTGTAAATGCCTTTATGGTGTACTGCTTGAGTAAGCACTAGGGTAACTTTACCTTTGCTAGTTATGATATTCTGAATTGTGGCAACTCTGTCAAGTCATTTATTTATGTCAGACATCTTTATATTGACATCTGTTAGCATTTCTGGGAGACCAGGATTCTATATGCTGTGCTTGTTTCTGGGTTGTGATGTCATGTAGTTTATCCATTGAACTACAGAGTGGGTTGAACTACAGATGACAACTTCCAGGAGGCAGTGATCTTAACTTTCGCCACCATGCGAACCTCAAGTCTGATATTTCTGTTGGCAGAGGAAAGCGAGCAAGGGTGGATTCTCCTAGCCAGACTGAGACAAACTGTCAGCTCCTTGAGCATCAGGAAAAACGAACTCGCAACAATGAGATCTTCAGTTCACTCAGTTCAAGTAGAAATCTGTTGAACCACAGAAAGGCCAGCACCAAGAGGAAATCCTCCACAGCTGGTTAGAACTATAAGCATATTATTACTTTGTAAATTTACAACTACGAATTTAAGAGAAGTTTTTATTTCTGCTGTAGCACATGAAAAGCTCTTAACCCATTGTAAGGGAACACTGGGTGAGATGCATGGCAGTAACATGGTCCATATTTGGTAATAACATGTCTCATTAATGATTTTTGGTTATTCCTGACATTTTATTATTTTTTGTCATTCATGGATGATGGAGGTAACATTTGTATGTAATTTAACTAGCTTGAGGCAGCTGTTTACTATCAGTGTATTGATTCTGTCAAGTTATTTAGAAGAAAACACAGTGAAACCTCATTAAGTCCAAGTGCGCAGGGCTGAAAAATTGGGTTTTGAATTATCCATTTTTTTAAATGCACACGTACTGCTTATGTGGTTGGTTGAAATTCTGATGTTATGTTTTAAGCCATGATTTTTTTGTTACATTTGCATACCTCGTTCTTGTATTTATTTTTTAAATGCCTACTACATAATTTAGTATAGTACACATTAATACTGCAAGCCAGCAAACAATAATTTGTATGTCAAACTTTGATCTAAGAATGTTACTCTAGAGTAATGTAGCCACCATTCATTTATCATGGCAATGAGGCTTGGACCAGTGTTGGTAGCTCAGCCCGATTACTGCACCATATACAATATATAACATGAGAATTTGTTGAATATATGCATAGAATACACAATGGTGCCTTTTGATCACAGAAAGGTAGGAGTTTCTTGTCAGCTTCAGTTCACACAATGTTTTGTTGCTATTGCATAATGTGCAATTGATGCAAAAATGTACCCACTGTTTGTATAGTTCACACAGTTGTTTCTTCATATTATAGAAGCGTTGTCTGTTATGGGGTTTATTGATTGATTGTCACTAAGAAACTTGTCAAAGCTATAAGGACAATCCATGTAACCTTGCAGTTCATCCTACTCATCATTTTATAGCAGTACACAGTAGACACAATGGTTGGTAGCTTTTGCTCTGTACAGTCCCTAACAGGAAACAATAAACTCCACACTCCAGCATGACCATTGTAGAGATCAGCAAAATTCAGCTAGGTATACAATCAAAATGCATGTGTGTTTAGCTGAATTTTGGTTGCCTGTGTGAAGGCCATTCAGGAGTGTGGAGCAGTCTGGCTGAGCTACTGATACTGGTCTGAGCCTTGCTGCCATGTTGTATGAGCAGTGACTGTACTGATGTACAGTAGTGTACAAATGTTATGCAAATTGTGCTGAAAATAGTATAATATTTCAAATTATTCAACTTCTAATTATCAGAGGGCTTTACTGTAGTTTAGAATTACAAATTAACTGATTTTTAATTAATTGCAGTAAAAGGTACACAAAATTCTGTGTTTAAAGGAGGGAAACATTACATGCTTTGAATTTTATGTTATTTTTAATTAATGAGTTTTTACTGTAATAGCTTGCAAGAACACCATTATGCAAATCTAAATGACCATTCCATGCATGGCTGCAGGCTGTTTACATGCCCACACAAGGGGATAAGGATTGTCTTAAATTCACATGGTAAAAAGTTAAATACTTGGGCCAGTTGTTTCATTGTCAGTGTGGAATATTTTTAGGGGAAGTTGTACTCTAATGCACTTTACTTTCTGACATTGCACCTAACATTTAAGATCGTCATTAAGTTAACCTATATGCAACACATGGCTCTCTTGTGTTGTGTGTGTGTGAAAACACTAAATTTTTGAGACTGAACCTGGCCTGCCACAGAAAGCAGAGAATGTATAATCACCTGAAAGACTTGTATGTGCATTGACTGCATAGTGTGATTAAATTAATGATGCACAGTTGACCAAACCTGCAGTTCAGGTGGGATCCAGATCCTCGTGATGTCTGCATGGTCAGACAGGGTAAAGTTCCTGTACTCGGTCTGTAAGAACAGATACGCATGAATAAGAAGAAAATTGTTTTCTTTTTCTTCAAACTAATGTCCCTTGATTGCAATACAATTTTCACGTCTTTCTAAAAGTTGCACAAAGGAGTCATCAGAGGTGTCTGAAGGAACTGCAGTTTAATACAGCAGTTATGTTCCTCTTGTTACCCTTGATATCCTGATATTTTCTTCCTTATATAGCAGTTTTCATGTTAGAGATAGAGAGGGCAGGTGTGAAGTCAGGTGAATAATGTGGTTGATCTCCACCATGGTGCAGTTCATCAGGAAACAGTTTACTGTCATGGCAGAATGAGCTCATAAATGAGACTGTGGGACAAGCTTCTTGCAGATCTTGCTCTTTCCCAAATTTATGAAGAATCTGACAGTCATCTCTTTGTTAATGGGTAGTCTATCCTCCATCAAATTTAGGGCCATTCAACAGGCTCTAGCCACTGTTTCACAAACGTTTGCAACTGTTTCCAGATTTCAAACAGTTGGTGGCAGCCCACTCCTTGGATCACCTTCAAGGTCCTTACATTCATGTCCGAATGTGTTAAAATATTTGAAGATGTGCGTATGAGATAGAGCTTCTTGAGGTTTACTTGTTGTTTCTTGGCAACAAAGGAAAACATCTTAACTTGTAGGGCTGCTACAGATGAACTAAGTGAACTACGACTTTCTTTTCACTACTTTCTGCTCATCATAACATGAACTAACAGCAACCAGCTACAATTCCTATATGTGTCGAGCCACCCTTGCACAATAGCAGCAGTCCTCGAACTACATATTTGACCACATAGTAACATACCTGAAAGAGTCCACATAATAAGTCAGAACATGACAGACCATGTTGAGGAGGTTGAAATGTTTCCAAATTATAATTCAACACTATGTGGACAACCATAGACATGATCCACAATAAGTTTTCATGAAGGATTACAATGAAGCTGTATACTTTTATTCTTTTAAATTCATTTAGACTGTTTTTCTTACAATCAGATGGTTCACGTAGTGGTACCCCTGTCATGGGCAAGCCACCAAAACAGTCTCGTGACAGCATTGGGGATGCAGCCAACATCATACCGAAGACAACAACTGCAACAGTGGCAACTACATCATCCACTCATACACCTACGTCCAGTGCCATCACCCCAACACTTTCTGTTCATCACACAGAGGAGAAATCTACTGACAGGTTTGAGATTGTGCAGCCAAGTGAGTTCCTGCCCAAATTTGCTGCTGTTCTGGACAAAAGTACGCCTCCTGTGTTGAATAGTGTGGCAGCATTGGAGGCAAAGCGAGCCTATGACAGGCAGACTCGCCTTAGATCTATGCTTGCTGTTATAGCTGGGGAAGGTACGTGGCATTTTCTTCTGTGCTGTTCTTTTAACTGAGTTAATGTTGTTCTTACAAACTGTATTTGATATCTTGCTGTAGTGTTAATAAGTATGGAAGCTCAGAATTTTGGTTTAAATTTATCCATTAATATATACCATGTCAAATTTTATTCACTGTGCTAAATGTTAATTATAATTTTTTCCATATAATTCCCTTTTCCCAGTACTGTACAGTTATTATCAGGGAAATAAAATTAACAGAAGATGGTGGTATATACTGTATTTACTCAAATATAATGTGACCCTGCATATGGATGACCCCATTTGACAGTCTTCAGTTTTCAGGGCAGTACAGGTCTATATCAGCCAAGTTTTCATCACATAGTGTTTTGTTGCTTAATATTCTGGAATTAAATAATGTAATAACTTCCACTATCTTCATTTATATTGTCGCTGTGGTAATGGGAAAGTCACATTCACATTTTTGTAGCACATACTCCAGAACTTTTACAAAAGTGGCATTGAAATTTCCATGCTTGGGCCCATGAAATTTTTTTTCAGGTGGAGTGTGTTCCCCTTATTAATAGTTCTCTTTGCTTTTTCCAGCACCACACATTCCTTTCTGTGACATGGAATTTCTGTGCCACACAGTGGTCATTGATTTCTTCTGCATGTTTAACCATTTCTTTACTGCTGTTCTATATAGATCACAAGTACGATTGCACCCCAAGAGAGTCATTTTCTGTATTTATGCAACAAGGATATGTACTTCATTTTTAAGACATGCGGCTTAATCTCTGTGTTATTTCACACAAAATGCCATGTATTTCATAATTTTATCTTCTTTTGTTTAAATAACATTTACATTTTATGTAACAGGTGCACTGAAATTTAAAGTGTCCAACCCCATCAACAAAATGTTACCATGAATTGAAAATTAGCGCTGTAACTGCAACACATTGGTTTTGTTGTTGTGGATGCTGTTGTACCTTTCTTTTCAACACTTGTGATGTTATAGACTACGTACATTAACTTGAACAACTTCTCACTTCAGTAATGTGACTTGAAATGTACTGACATATCAATATTTAAACAGAAGTATGAAGTAATGTGTGTGTAATTATTGTAGTTACTGTGTTATTTTGTTTATTTACCTAGCCATGGAAGATACTAAAACATTTGGCCTATTCACAGTATGTGTTGACTTTATGGATGATTATAAGGCAATCCCCATTTTTCAGAAGATGAACTAGGAAAAAAATTCTCATCTTATGTTCCGGGAAATGTGGTACATGTTTTGATAGAGTTACACATTTTCTGTTTCTTTACTTACCAAAATTTTCTGTTTCATTTTTCCTTCATCTTCTGTTGTTCCTTCTCCTTTCCCTGTTTATTCTGTTACTATAGGTTTACCAAGATTTCCTGTGTAGCTGTCCATCTAGTGTCACATTTCCTGTCAGCTGCAACCACTTCTTTTGCATTGGTATGGTTGTGGCTTGACAACATCTGTATAAAAATGGTATGAACACTGAAGTTAATGGATTTTGGTTGTGATCAGGTACTTATAGCTAAATCAGAAAAGATGTACAATATACAGTTGTTGAATCAAGTCACTTCAGAGGGATGACAGTGTAAGGAATGTTCTGTGAGCATAAATCAGTAATGTTGTCATCACAATTCTGAGAGCCTGAAGTATAGTGGAATGATATGGTAGCCTTTAACATGATAATATTGTGTCTTTTTTTGTCTTTCTACAGATGATTTCACAAGAAAACCATCTTCCTCTAACAGCGACGTCGCTTCAACAACTGCCACAACTTCAACTTTGCAGAGTGTATGCCCTCTAGTGTCTGAAGCAGCTGAAGTGAGAGGGATGATAAGTCCTACAGAAACAAGTGTTCCATCAGGTACACAAGTACAATGTCCTACAGATAGCATTATCCAGACTGCAGCTGACAAGAGCTCAGATTTATCAAGCAGCACCTCACTGACAATATCTAATAATTTTTCAGCTGCAGTACCAAATACCAATGCTGCAAATAAAAATTTTGGACTTACGGGATCAGCAACATCTGTTACAAACCAAACAACATCAAATTTAACATCAGAATTATCTTCTTCAACCAGTGCTGCTGTTTGTTCTGAACAGAAGATACCAATGTTAATGACTGCTCCATCAAATCATGTTGCTCCCACAGAAGAGAAAATAGATCCTTTTAAAAATGCTGTTGTCACTTCTTCTGGTGTTCCTTTTATGTTTGGCAAACCACAATCTTCACATTCTCCACTAAATTCATCTTTGAATGCATCTGATTCATTGTCCAAAATATCAGGTGACAGTGCTCCACAGCTGGCCACTTCCTGCACCTCAGACAATGTGTGTAATGGGTCCAACACTCCTCCTTCCACCAAAGAACAGACAAGCCATGGGGCTTTGTCAGATGGCAGTTGCACCAGTGGAGGCTTCAG
This sequence comes from Reticulitermes lucifugus, assembly GCA_026260175.1. NCBI lineage: Eukaryota > Metazoa > Arthropoda > Insecta > Blattodea > Rhinotermitidae > Reticulitermes > Reticulitermes lucifugus. The sequence goes on from JAKCWW010000232.1 coordinate 98,359, forward strand.
TGCATCATCAGCAATCACTGTTATCAATGTTGTGAAACCAGTGGTACCAGAAACCACAACGAGCTTGTTCAATTTTGGGAGCACAGCTGTTTCTCATACAGTGAATGCCAGTAACTCTACCTCAACTGCTGCAACTTCAAATTCGGTGTTTGGATCCATATTTACAGCAAGTAATACCCAAGCAAGTGTTGGTCCATTTGCTTCTCCGCCAGCTACCGCAAGTGATAGTAACCCTGCAGCAGTCTGTATCTTTGGTACTGCAAAAAGTAATGACAAACAATCTGCAGCACTCCCCAGTGCAACATTAAATTGTGGCATAAACTCAGCCACAGGTAATGGTAGTCCCTTCCAGTTGAGTGCTGTGACTAGCAGTACTACTGCCAGTTCACCTGGGGGCTTCAAGTTTGACTTCTCAAAGGACATGAAAGAGAATGCAGCTGTATCAACAGTAGGAGGTTTGAAGCCAGCAGTCAATATTGCAGCCTCCAGTACAGAAGCGAATGCAACAACTTCTGCCATCACTTCCATATCTACGACCACTTCTGTCAGTACCTCCACACCTGCTTCAACAAGCAAATCAGCATCACCAAATATTAGAGCTGCACCAGGATTCACCTTCAGTAACACAAATACTGTAAATGGACCTAGTTCTGCGGGGTTTCCTGGAGGCATTTTTGGAAATTCACAGCCACAGACTGACAGAGTGACACAAAAGGCACAGCAGAGCCTGTTTACGTTTGGTACCTCGTCTGCATCAAGTGGTGGTAAACCTGGGGGTTTTACTTTCAGTGGAAATGAATCAGGGCAGGCGTCACAGGCAAGTGGTGGGAATCTGCCTGATCAGTCATCACAGCCAGTATTTGGAGGTGGTGGGAGCAGAACAGAACAGTCGCAGCCTGGCAGTGAAATATTTGGCACATTGCAATCATCTGGTGGAGTGTTTGGAACAGCACAGCCTTCACAACCGGCAGGAGGATTATTTGGGAATTCAGTAGCCCAGTCAGGTGGGATATTTGGAAGCAGTAGCAGCAGTTCAGGACAGGTGCAGTTGACAGGAGGGATTTTTAGGACTGGAACAGACCCACCTTCTCAGTCATTGTTGCCCTCCTCTGGGGTGTTTGGAAGTTCTGTCAGTCAAATGGCTAACCCATCTGGTGGATTATTTGGAAGTAAAGGAAATGTGTCCACTCCATCTACACAGCCCTCTGGCGGAATATTTGGAAGTAGTGGAAATGTGTCCACTCCATCTACACAGCCATCTGTTGGATTATTTGGAAGCAGTGGAAGTATGTCTACTCCATCTACACAGCCCTCTGTTGGATTATTCGGAAGTAGTGGAAATGTGGTCACTCCATCCATGCAGCCCTCTGCTGGGTTATTTGGAAGTGGTGGAAATGTGTCCACTCCATCTACACAACCCTCTGGTGGATTATTTGCAAGTAGTGGAAGTGTGTCCACTCCATCTACGCAGCCCTCTGGTGGAGTGTTTGGAGTGGGTGGAATTTTGACTACTCAGGCCTCTGGTGGAATATTTGGTAGCAGTGGGAGTCTGTCAGTTCAGGCATCACAGCCAGCAGCTGGTCTTTTTGGGGGTGTTGACAGTATGTCACAACAGACATCTCAACCTTCTGCTGGAATTTTTGGGACTCCATCACAGCCCAGTGGTGGAATATTCAGCAGTGGGACCAATTTGACCACCCAGCCAGCTGGGGGAGTGTTTGGAGGTAGTGGAAGCTCTCAACCTATGTTTCAGTTTGGCTCAACATTGTCTGCTACTCCAGCACAGCAGCCAACAGCTGGTGGCAATGCAGGACTGTTTGGTGCTAGTACACCTTTCCAGTTTGGAGCAGGGAGTAGTAATGCTTCTGCCTCAACTTCTCAACCAACTGGTACGTTTTATTCCACTGTAATAGCAGTAACATATTGTAGCTTTGTATTCAAGTGATACTGAGCCATTAGTGAAGGTCTTATGTGCATATATTTCACTTCACAAAGCTTTTTCTGCTGTCCCTGCATCTTCTCACAACTTTATCATTTTTAAATTTATTGTCTGCAGCCAGTTTCAGTTTCCTCTTAGCCTTCTGTATGAGGTCACCCTACTTTGTTTTTGCTATCCGAACTGCACATACTTCTTGATGGGTGGGATCATTAAGAAATAATATTGGTATAGGATTTAAGAAAAAAACTGTACTCTATGCTCTTGTGCATGACTAAGAGGTTCACAAAACTGGGAATAACCCTGGAAACCTACAACATTTCAACCACATGACCAAGATGCATGGATAGCCTCAAAAGGGAAGGTCACCCTCCTCTAGGGGTCAGTCACTGGCTTCTGACTGCAGAGGCCCAAGTTCATTCACAGACCAGCCCAGATTTGTGGTGGACAAAGTGACACAGGGCAGGTTTTTCTCCGAGGACTCTGGTTTTCCTCTTTCATTATCATTCCACCAGTGCTCTGTAATCATGGTTACATCTGTCACTGATGCTATATAATCTTAGCAGTTGACAGTGTTATTAATTAACACACCATTGATGTGTTTATCTGCAGACCAGCTCTTAGTTTCCATTACATACAGGAGTATTGGCTGATGTGCCATGTGGACAAGGTCTGTGGTATTCTGATGGTATCAAACTTTTCATTGCAGGAGGTTTCAGTTTTGGAAGTCCATCAGCGCCAGCCATCAGCTTCAATGCTGGGACATCTGGAAGTACTCCATTTCAGTTTGGTATGTCTGTATAGAGTGGTATCATTATCTAATCGCCTCAGAAAATTCAGTGTAGGGATTTTGTTACAAAGTGTTACACAATTTTAATATATTTTCAGTCTTTCTGTGTATGATGCACTGTTGTATGCGCCACTAATATATTACTATATTGTTGTATGTACTATTAATGTATGTATTGTATGGATATTATGTTGTAAAAGGGATTATGCATATTGCAGGATGTGCACAGTAATTGTCACATGTTTAATGTAACTAGAATTGTATGTATTGTACTTTGGCACTTGCCCCATGGTGGTCCGAACCCCTGATGTGAGACTCAAAATCACATGCGGTGCAAAGGCCAAGACTACTGAACTTGGAACTCCTTGGAACTGATATAATCGGGGGACTCCCCCATATAAGTTCTTCTTTGTGTTTGAATCATCATACACGCCTGCTACAGTACACGAGGGTCAGAGTGTGACTCGTCGCCAGCAGGGTCAGGGAGTTGCCATCTCAGTCCTGTAATTTTCGTCTTTCTCTTCGTTAATGCATCAGTATTGAACATACTATCGTGTTTAAGTAATAACTCATTCCTCGCCCTAAACCCGCGTTTCCAAAACCCGATTGATGCCTCTAGTGGACAACATCTAAGATACGTCTACTAGCAGCAGGAGTTATCGGGATACAACAGCACTCTTTTGAAAACCTTCCAAAAAATGTTGCATGTGAAGACTGTTATATGTTTCTTTTGTATCAAGAAATATCATTGTTTTCTGTCACTGTATTGTTTCTTGTATAGTGATGACTTAATCTGTTGTGCATCTCCCTTGCCTGAAACCATGTCATCTTCTTCACTTCTTTGTTTGAACATCTGTGTAATGTGTACCTAATGTAATAACATTGTTCTTTGACAGCTGTGGTGTTGTAATTTGTTGTCATTTTTATTAGGGACTGATAACCATTACAGTGAAACCTCTATCCATTGTTGTGCTGTGCATCTTTTCTGGTAAGAATTGTTTGTTTTTTTCTGGTCCCTAGCAATTGGACATACAAAGAATGTACAGTTATGTTGGATGCATCATTCTTCAAGATGTTGTTTTATTATGTCAGTCATTAAGAATTTGTGGGCCAGATACACAGTATTCCCAGAGTGATCATTACCGAGAAAAAAAATAGTGAAAGTAACGTGATGATTGGAATGTACAGTAGCAATAACTTATTCCCTCCTACACTGGTGGTGGAGTGGAGGGGGAGGCTTAAGTTCTAAGGTGGCGTACCTCAAAACTGTGTTTTGCAGTTAGTAGTATCGTATCACATCATCGTGTTTGCCTCACCTTGTTGAGTTCAACATTTAACAGTTGTGAGGTTTAGTGTTATCAATCCTGTTACTGTTTATTTTTATTCTTGCCATGCAGGAAAAGTGCTAAAGAGAGGGTAAAAGTGCTACTTTGTGTGTGAACAGTGATGGCAGCAACAAACATGTGCCAGTCATGGGTGGAAAATCATTGAAACCACATTGTTTTTAGAACATAGAGAACTTCCTGCGAAATACAGCACAAGTAAAAAAGTGTGGATCACCATGACCATTTTGACAGAGATTTTTAAGGGCAGTGCAAGCCTCCATGGGTGTGCAAAGTGGAAATATTTTGTTGTTTTTGGGCAATTGCGATTCTCGTCCACAAGATACGTCATTTATAAGAAATGTAAAGGTTGTGTTTTATGCACCAAGTGGCACAAGCATGTTACAGCCTCTTAATTTGGGCATCGGAAAATGTTTCAAGCAGTTGTACAAGAAGCACCTAGTACAAAATGCTGTGTGCTTTATGGACTGAGGTGGGGATGCCAAATTGAAAATGAGTGTTGTGCAAGTGATATGTTTCACAATAGTGGCTTGGTGATAAGTTATGTAATCAGCAGTTTTTGTCAGTTCAGTTGTGGGCTTGAACTTAACACAGAAGCTGGTTTGGACTCCAATGTTGAAGAACAGGACTGGTTGGGCTAGGTGCTGAGAAGGATGTCAACTTCAGTTCTTACACACCTCTGGACAGTGAGCTTACCATGTGCAATGTTTCCAGCGTTGATGAGTTGTGTGATAATAGTGGGTGGAGGGATCACTGAACGAGAGGAAGAGGGAAACAAACATGAGCCTGAACCAGTGCGGAGCTTTACTGAAGCGATGCCACTTACAAAACTGTTAAATCATTGTTTTATGCACATAGCAATGATGAGCATGACGAACAGAACGTTTGAAACATGGAATTGGTGCTGTTTTGGCAAAAAGTGATGTGCACAGAGGTATTAAAGTTATTTGTTATTATTTTGTAGGCCTCGCTGGAAAATGTATAATCTTCATCTTTTGTTGTTGTTTTCTCATATTTGTGACATGTTTAATGCTTTCCTGCAATGTCATTCTTCCCCCGTCCCTTCAAAAATGATGGATTGAGGTTTCAGTGTACTTAATATAGAGTTCACTGTATTTATTTTCCATATTGGTCTCTTTGTTATGTAGTTTCCTCATTACTTCACTTTCCTGATCTGCCTCATAGATACAATTTCTTCTTTCAGCTGGGATTGTTAAAATGTTACTATGCATTTAATCTGGACCCAAGATGTTTTTCACATGTTCCAGGTGCAGGAGCAGCACCAGCATTTGGAAGTCAGACCACAGGACAGGGCATGTTCAGCATTGGCTCTGGGTCTACTGCCCCACGGTCCCGTACCACCAGGTTGCGGCGACAGAGGTGAACTCGACTCATTTATTAAGTGGGTGGGGTTATTTAAATCACAAGAGTGGTCAGGTGTGTGTGAGCTATCAGATCATGTGTGTAAATAAGCCTTGTGAATATGTTGTTGGTCTTGGAGACATTTTGGAATATACCACACCCATGTCACACTTTTGAACAGAAATAAATTATTTTCAGTTGACAAACAAGAAAATTTGTATTTATAAAACTTGGACCAGGTACACATATGAACTTATTTGTGTGCATGTGATTGATGTGTGAGTGAAGCTTTCTTGATGAGAAAAAATTATCAGTAGAAACCAACAGGAATGTGTTTTTAAATTAAGGGTCTCCTAACGTATGACTTGACATAAAAGAGTACAAGAGAAAATGTTTTGACCTCAGAGTATTTTCATAGTAAATTCAGTATCGATCATCATGATTGGTACTCATCGTTCAATAGCTGTGAGAAAATCGCTGTGTCCTGAGATGTGATGCGTAGTTTGGTAGATACACACACGTTTCAGTGGAACAACCTCCTGCATACTCCAGTGTACTCTTTGGTAGCCAGGAACCCACACGTCAAACTACATAGCATCACGTCCCAGTAGACTCATAATCTTCATAGTCACTGTGAGGACATGAAACCTTAAAGGTGACTTTCAGTTTATACGTTTCTGTTCGTGGTCCTTGAAGTACTGCATGTTTAAATTGACTTATTCTGTGGCATTAATGGTAACAGTTTTATGACTGAAATTACCCCATTTATCAGTATTTAGCCCAGGCCTGTATAATGTTTGCACCTGATTCTTTAAGGATGGTGACATTCCATGTAACACCTGATTTGAAATTTTGTGATAAAATATGTTTCCAAAGTAAAGTAATTTGTACTCAGTTTTGTTTTGTAAATTCATGATATTGAGGAAACAGCACTGAAATGTAATAAACAGTAAAATTGTATTGTCTGTCACTGAAAACTCTTCAGCTTGTGAACTTTCTGATTCTACATTTCACTTGTTGATATATGAACAGAATATTTCTTGTGTTTCACATGTGTATTTTGATGCCAGGTAGTCAACTGGGTAACAGGATTTGACATTGTTCAATATGGCAGTAAAACTATAGTGGTTTGTTTGCTGAAAATTACAATGGACTTTAATGCATTAATCACTCAACACAGGCATTTAAATGGACTGTGTTATGTGTAAGAGCAGGATTTGAAGTAACACCTTTGTTTCATTTCTATTACAAGGAAATTATTTTTTCTGCAAGATAAAGTCACAACCCAACGAGATCAACGTGTGCCCTGTGATCTGGTTCATTAGTTTGGCCTGACCAATAACAGATGGTAACACACTTTTTGTTTAACCGCATGCGGAAATATGTATGATTGCTGCAGCAAATACTACTGTATAGCTGAATATAAGATGACCCTCCTTCACAGTGTTCAGTTTTCAGGAAACTGCAGGTACAGACCACATTTAACTTTGTACATAGTTTTTCAGTTGATGAATTAGGAAAAAATTATCATCTCATGATTGGGTAAATACAGACATTAACTAATGTACAGCTACCACTGAAATAGCCCAAGGCATTAATGTCTCATTTCTTTGTCATCTGATCATGGACTGTGGAACCCTTACAAAGGTCACAGTGCAGTTGTATATGGTTTGACAGGCATGAAAAATGTGTTTGTGAAGTGCCTCTTCATTTTTAATTGCAGCTGAGTACACCAGGGTTTTCAAGTGTCCCCACAGATAAAAATGTAAAGGATTGAGGTCAGCACGTTGGGCTGTACTTCAAAAACCAAGTGTTGCAGGCATATATTGATATGAACTTTTTTTCCCTGTTTTGGTATGGGGAACACTTCTGAAGTTTGTCCAAGCATTTAGATATACTCTGTATAAATATCTGCCAGGGTGGCCCAAAAGCAGCACCGGGTTGTAAATTGGCATGGCACATAATTTTTTCATGGGGTGAGGCCATTAGTACGTCAGTAATCTTGGTCACCTCCGGCAGCCATCACAACGTTTACAAACCCAGGGAAGCACTTGCCATGACATTTCAAAACCTAACTTAAACCCGTAGTGCTACTTTTGTCACTCGGTGTATAATTTCTGGCAGCAGTTTGGTTGTTTTCTGTGACTTTCAGTGAAAGCAATTTCTTGTTTCCGAGTATTTTATAACATTTACACCCTTATTATCACTTGAGAGTAATGTGAATTGTAACTGTGAAATTTGTTATTCTGAATGGCTAGCCTGTTTTACTTCAAATTTTGACTGTTGATAGCTTAAAGGAGAAACTGAAACTATCCCTCAATGAAGTGAATGCTATCCTTGATTTTGAGAGCAATAAACTAGTATAACAGGTGTATATGATATTTGAATAAATACTTCACTTTTAAATAGCTGGTGTGTTTCTATTGACTGCTTATGAGTATTAGTTATAATTATTTACTTTAATTGTTTCACTTTAATTACTTATATTTCCAAACATCATTTTCTGTATAATACAAGCAGCGCATAATATAATTCGTACAAAACTTTACAGTAATACATGGGTTAGTGTGCTGTGGGGCATTGACTAAACCAGTTCAAACAATAGCAGCATTGGGATGTTTCTGTCCACTACTGTGCCCAGAAGGTCCACCCAGCACTCTTATGGAAATCTCAAGTCTCATAAAAATAATACGATGTAAGAATATCTGTCATGCCTGATTTGATGTTTTCAGAGTGTTGATGAAGATTAAGGCAGAAAGCTCCTCCAAAACATAGGTAACTAACAATCGACATGGTGTCGTATCACGTAAGACTTTTGTCTTCAGTTTTTATCATTTGTCATACAACATACCAGGTTTGATGACTGTTTTAAGCTCTTAATCTTTAAAACCTGGATTGATGGGATGCCTGTGCAGTAAAGTATTTCAGCAGAGCTCAGGAAGTCAACAGATGTTACTGTGCTTCACAACAATTTCTTAGAAAGTGATGTAGTTTTTTTGTGTTATTGCCTGTTCATATGTTTCATACCCCCTTGGCACCAGAATTAAATGCCCAGTGTGATGTGCAGAAGAGTGGAATTTAAAGGAGAGCTGCATAAGGAGGCCATTAAATGACCGTCATCTATACATGATACCTATACCAGCATTATACTGCATGACAGGTATACCTGATGTTACACATCAGAGGGATATACCATACTACTAAATGCATTTGGCAGAAATTTGATCAATTGTGGGGTCCACCCAATTATTGTTAGTAAAAGGTTAACTTATACCTGCGCATGCCATGAAGGACAGAGGGGAAGAACAGGTATAGCTGCACTCATTCTCATTCTAAGGATTAGATGGGGGTGAGTGGTCAACTTCATGCCCCAACTGCACATTGAATAGGATGCTGGGTGGGTCCCAGAGCTGGTTTGGACATTTTGGAGAAGAGAACATTTTTTTCATGCCTCCAGAATTCACAACCCAGACAGTCCAGCCTGTAGCCTAGTCACTGTACCAACTATCATATCCCAACTCCCAAATATTGTTGGATGAATTTAATTTGGGTGTGTGTGCTATTCAATGGGTACTGGGGGCTCTTTCTGTGGGGTACAGCAGCAGGGGTATGAAGCTGAACACTCACTTCCACCTGGTGCTGAGGTTAAGAATGAGTGGAACTATACATCCACTCTGCCATATGCCTTCATGGCATTCAAAGGGTCAGCTTTACCTTTACCTTTACTTTGTGTCTGTTCAGTGTAACCCCAACTTAAGCTAAAACTGAACCATATGAAGTTCTCAAAGTCAGCTCATTGTAAACAATACTTAGCATAGATCTCATCAACAACTAACTTTTGTTTGAAGTATGTTTTTATTCTGTATGAGTGCTTAAAAGAATATCAGGTGGCTGTGCATGAGATCTGTAGTGTGATTGGCTTTCCAACTATAAGGCATCTAGATATGTGGATTCACAAAGAAGGGCATTCAGAACCACTCTAATTGGATTTTGCATTGTCTCACCTCATGAACTTTCTTATCAATAATTAAGTTTTCACAGTTTCTAGTTCATGACAGAGACCATAGCCACATCAACTGGTGATTTATGATTTTCATCTTCATTTGAATTAGGTAATCTGTGGTCTGCAGAAAATTACAAAACCCTGTGATTTGCAGAATTAGAAATATATCAGCCCATCTGCATATGCATTGCACGGATGGAGTAGGTATTCCAAAGGTGGGCTGGATGGTGTTTCTTACATGTTTAAGTGTATTTGTTGAAAGAATTTGACTCTTCAAAGGCTATGTGGGTCAGTGGGACTTCATTCTCTACTTGGACACAAGAAACACAAATTTTAAACTGGGCTTGGAAACATAAGTATTCAAAAATGTCTGTTGAAGACACTGCTTTAATGACAGCAATTTCACAAATATTTAGCACTGCTTAAATCTGCATCAGCCACCCTTCAACTCAACTTTTGATACTTCATGAAACAACTTTGGACTTTCTGTACACATACAGGAACAGAAACTGGGGCTCCTTTCACGTGTTCTTGCCCCAACCACTACATGAATGGAACACTGACTCTTTGTATGATGGTTTTTCATACTCATAAGTTAGAACAGTCCAGTCCCACAGTCACAGTTTGTAACAAATTTTGTCAGCTTAGTCTGTTATTATGCCACAAATGATTTGTAACCCTATCCCACAATCTGTGGCAAGTTTTGTCACCAGTTCTCCCTTTTTGAATCTGCAGTTAATTCACACTTCGGTTTTATTGCCAATTCAATTTTCTTCCACTTTTCAGCCCTTTCACAGGGTTCACGATTTAACAATCACATAATACCTGCACACACACCAACACAACTGCTTGCAGAGACAACATATGTAACACTACTGACTTTGAGAAATGGCCAAGTATAGCGGCGTCTGTTGAAATCTCTGCTGCAACACACCCGCATCTGTCTCAGGTGATTCACGTATTGCCAATAGGTCATATCACTCTTTGATGTGATGCTAATAACAAAAATGTCACGATAGCAGGAACAGTTCTGTGCCTTCAGCTGCTATATGTATGGCAAGTTAATAACAAGGAACTGTGACTGGGGTTAATTCCAGAGTAGTGTTACCACATCATGGAGAGAGGAAACATGATTCTGTTTTGAAGATACACAAATTTAAATGAAGTGCTCATACCAATGGCTTTAACCCGAAACAAGTAATGTTACGAAAGAGCAGGTGATGGCAATAGTTCCCCACACCCCAACTTCCTTCACTAGCTTATGTCTTGGTAATACATCCTGCCTTCCCGCATCATTTGCTCAGCCTTTCAGCACAGTCCTACTGACAACAACTCCTTTCCCCATTTCCTACATGCATACCTCACTGCCAAATTACATGGCATTACATCCCACAAGACTTCAGCCTCAATACTCATCAGTGCAGAATTCTCAAATCTCGCTTATTTGATTATGTTTCACAGAGTTTACTATTCAAGGCAAAAGTATTATTAAAGTGGAATACATTTTTAATGTTTGATCCACATTACTTTATTTTCCTTTGTCAGTATGCCTGAATTAGATATCAGCTTGAATTAGAATAACATGATGATTTACAGAAAATTACTGAATATAAAAGGGGTTTCACACTGTTAATGCTCAAATAATCCACAGAAATTGACTAAAAATTATAAAAAGTAATCCACATGATAAAGCAAAATAAAACAGAGTTTACAGACTGTGGCCATACTCATAGAATCAGTCAATTACTAAGCATACATGACTTCTTACATTGTGGAATAACTTTTCAATAATTTCTGTTTTGTGAATGTTACCTACAAGGATATCTCAGCCTGCCAAACAATATATTTTTCCACCTGTTAGGGCCTGACATGATTTCATGGTGCAGACCCTACATACAGTGTGTCACCTTTCTTTAAGACTGACACATCTTATTTGATTGCATGTTCTTTTCATTAATCCTTTAAAACTGAAATTTTTTATGACTTTTTGCAGCAAAATGTTACATTTGGTAATAGCATCAGATCATTTACACATAATAATTGCATGTCAGGCACAATTTTTATTGCAGCCAGGCTCACACATGGAGAAATATCTTTGCGATATAAGGATGTCACAGCAGTGACTGGGGATTACTGTCTCCTGGGATGTGGTGTTGTGTAGTCTGCAAGTCTCATCTACCCTGATGAAGGAGGTAGCAGGTTCCTCTGAAAAGCTGGTACATATTTACCAGACTGCAATGTCACATCCCAGAAGTTGGTAATCTTTCGCAAGTTTCTGTGTCCATGCATGAATGTACATATACATTTGTAGTCCTCAAAACATGAACAATGAAAATTATAACTTCTTTATATCCAAAAATTTCTTCCACTAATACCTTCATATCACATGCGTATGATCTCATCCGGGGCACAGGCATGGCCACTCCGCACAGATGTACATTTCTGTTTTGATATATCAAACCTCATTTCTTGGAGGGTTAACAGAACAAGAGTTCAGTGGTATATTGCACTTAGGATTACTTGTTTTCAGGACTCTGTCCATCATCCAGTATTCGGGAAAGAACACATTATTTCAGAAAATTAATCTGTTCTCTTCTCAGCTGAGGAGGTGGAATCTTGATCCTACATGCACATAAAAAGAGGTACCTGACTGCCACTGGTTTTCAGTGATGGAGAATAGCTGTATGTATTGAAATCAAATGAGTAGGGACCTCCACACACACTTTCACCTGAGGATGGAATCAGACTTAGTTTCTTAAATGTGTTCTTTTCACAATACTACACAATATACAAAGTCCAAAAACTGAGAAATCCTACAAACTCATTTCCTCCCACAAACATTTCTACATTTCACCTGATATGTTGACTTTTAACTGGAATTCATCTGGCGATGAATTAGTCTTCTTGAACTTCAAAAGCAACAAGCAGAATCAGTGAACAGATACAGCTCTGCTAAATATTATTTCACAGATTTGTTTGATCTACTTCACATCTGCCATGAAGAAATAAACATTAGTTCGTGTCACTGCATTGACTTTGATGAGCCTAACCAACATCTGCCAAATAAATTCAATTGTGAAGATTTTATTTTACTGCACCATAAAGTAAATGCTGTGATAGTATTTAAATTACAGTTGCTTCATCCTTAGCACTTCAAATTATTTGTCATTCTATTTTATCTGCAAGGAAAACAATGCACCATTTCATGCTGAAACCAATATTTCAGTACAACACAGTTTCAAACTTAACTGGTCCAGAGGTTACAAATTCAAATCCACTAGCTGTTTTAAAAAGAAACTCACTCAGTCTCAAATTGTTCTTCATATGTATGTTGTTTTTATAACTGCCTACAGTGCAAGTGGACAAGCACATTTCCAGAGCCCTGCACTTCAACAATTCCAGACACAGACTTTGTACTTCATTGTGTGGCTTCATGGCACTTATATAGATATATAATACACCATGCAAAGCCTTTTGTTCACCAGTGTCATACATTATGACACGTGTTTCAGCTCCTTGGCACCATCAGTGTCATCGCACAAAGATTACGTGAAAATTTCACCAATACATATTAACAATATCTGAAAACTAACTTTAAAATTATTTTGTCATAATTATATATTCAATAGTAATGGATTTAAAACTGAATAAATTTGCCTTACTGGATCCAGCGGTTGTCTTACTTATTACATTTTACTATTTCCCTTTTATATTTTATTTTCAGTATTAAAATATTTATAATTAGATAAAATTTATCATTTAATTAGTTTTTATAATTTGTTTTACATATATTTATATAATCATTCTAAGATGGTATATGTTCATCTTTTATTAATATCAATATATATGCACTTGTATAACCATGGTTTTATAGTAATATTTTTACACTAATTTTCATTGTTTATTGTATTTGTTGATACTGTACTTACAATTCTGATGTGTAGGATTATCATTATTACATGTACTTTCACAGTATTCTTCACTGATGCACTGTTTCTTGTAGTTCATGTGTATTGTCTGTCTATGCTGATATTCCATCACCATCCAAATACATTATCAGGATTAATATATGCACTGTTTCTTTCAAGTTTTGGCATTTAATTTTGTTTCCACTACTGAATAAATTTTTGTGTCCGTAGGAACTGAGATGGCGTGTTTGTGTACTGGTTGCATGTTTACTGTAGAGTCTACAGCCAACAATACAAAGAATGTGAAAATGTTATATACAATTCACAGATGCATTTTAACTATTTAATTACAAATATTTAATAGTACAAATAAAAGATCAAAGGAAAATACCAAACTATAGTAGAGTATACTAAATAAGACAATTACTGGATCCAGTAAGGCAAATTTATACAATTTTAAAGTAACTATTATTGAATACCTAATTATGACAAACTAATTTTAAAGCTACTTTTCACATATTGTTAATACTGCCAGAATTTTCATGTCATCTTCGTGTGATGACACGATGGCTCAGTAGAGCCAAAATGTGTTATCATAAAATGACACTTTTTCTTCTCAAGCACTTACAGTCCATTAGGGACCTTCGCTTGCTATACAATGTTCCTCCATTTCCAGCGGTCTCTGACCATTGCCTGGCTGTCATGATATGACACTGGTGAATAAAAAGCTTACGTTGGTGTAGTGTGTGTCCATATAAGTCCAGACACAGAACCTAAACATGTTGGCAGCTTACAAAAGTCAACTCACTCAGTCTTGAAGAGTTCATTGTACAAATATTTTATACTCCCACTTGCTCATGGAAAGTGGACAAGCATATTTTTGATGCCCCAGTCTCTGCTAAAGGGCCTTAGAATGCTTTAAGCATTATAGTAACACCAGAAACATTTAATCTGTTACATATGAAATGGACTGACATTACAAAAGTGAGAAGTCTTCATGTCTGTCACACTTACAGCACATCACTTGGGAATCAACATGACACCATCATGTTGCTTCTTCTTGATGGGAGGCTGTTTGTTCACCACTCCCCCCACCACTTTGTTGTTATGTCTTGCTCCTTCACCACCTGCTTCATCCCCGTAGTCAAGCTGATCTGCATCGTCATCCTCTGAAGCGCCAAACAATAGAAGTTATTATATCAATCCTGTTTCTTCTATAAGATTGCGAAGTACTCGTATATAATTGTTATAAATATAAAATGCTAGGATGTAGTTGTTAACAGTCCTGCTTTATGTTTATGAAGTCCCGGGATCAAATTTCAGCACAGATACCAGCTTTTCTGAGGTCTACAATAACCAAACACTGTCATAAGTGATTTTCAATCCTACATCATATTAGGAAGTTCCAGGTTCAATTCTCAGCCCAAACACCAGCTACTGCATTTCCTGAGTTCATTTATATGTGGAGATAGTACATTAGAACAGATCATGTCTACTTGCAATTCTTGCTTCATTCACTTCATCTATAATTACAAAGTTACAGGAATTTCGTTGGCTTCCATGCCTGTTCACATTTCTTATTAAATGGTAACAAACTGAATAGCTTCAACAAGCCTCAAATGGCTAATATGTGAGGTAGCCTACTTAAAAATGCTCTATGACCAGCAGATGTTACTTGAGTGAATTAAACTGAATGTCATGTAAAGTGGACACTACTTGCTTTATATTCAGGAGGTTCCATGTTCAGAACTCGGCTCATAGACCAGCTATCCTGACAGGTCTTTCATATATTCCAGATTATTGACAGAAATTCTGGAAGAGAACCTCAAATGGGCCACAACTGCTTCCTTCCACATCCTTGCCAATTCATTATGTACTAATTATCCTATTTGGATGCTATATAATCTAAGCTACTACATCCATGGAACCTTGAAAAGCTAACAGCCCTTGGCCAGTCGGGAAATTCCCTGCATTTCATGGAACCCCAAGGTTCATTACTCTATTCACAAGAGCCTTCCATTTGTCCCTAACCTCAGCCAGGTGAATTCAGTCTATGCCCTCACATACTACTCTTTTAAGACCCATTTTAATATTATACTCTCATCTAGCCTGTCTTCAAAGTGGTCTCTTTCCTTCAAGATTTCCCACCCATACCCTGCATGCATTACTCTTCTCCCCAATGCATGCCACATGCCCTACCAATCTCTCATTAAATAAATCATAAATAAATACTGCACAACTGAATTAAATGTGATGATATAAGAGTAGGAAATATGTTATATGTTAATAACCTACAGAAATGGCATGTAAAAGCTTGTCTGGAGGTTGAAAGATAAAATCATAGGTAAAGGTAAAGCAGTCCCATACAGGCCTGAGGCAGGCCCTTAGGGCTCCAGGAGGTCGAG
>JAKCWW010000232.1:119560-132604 GCA_026260175.1 Reticulitermes lucifugus
TTAAGGAGTCCCTAATCCTCTGGTCCCTTGAAAGACTTCTTAACAGGGTTCTACTGTACATATACATATATATATGTATATATATATATATATATATATATTGATCCTTCTTGGAAAAGACATGATGATTATCAGCCCGTGAAATAAAAAACAGTACACATTTCTTGAGTTTATTTTGCTCTTAATTTCATCATGTCTCTCATTATTATGGCACTGTAACAGTAATTTAAATTAATGAAGATAATAACAAGATTGGTACAGCACAGAGCCCATCAGTAAATGATATATTACTTATATGTTTAGTCATTGGGTCCTCTTTGGCCTTCAGTAGTCATCCTGGAAATAATGTGTTTTGGGAAGGAAATGCATATAATGTAATACATCCATCTCATTACTTGTTTCTAGTGTTATTTGTAACATATTGTGATCTACTTACTGAAAATATAGAGTGTCCTTTCCTCTCAAATGTAGAAAGAAAACCAAAAATTATGTTTGGGATTTACATGCTACTCCAATGTAAGACAGAAATTATTGTAACACAAAGCTAAGAACTGAAGAATACTTACATCAGTATAATGCAAAGTGCTCTTAAAACAGAAGCTTGTAGGTGAAAGAAAAAAGAAAAGAAAAAAAAAAAAAAGGTGGTTAGCAGCAACATTAGCTGCAGTGATTGCTTGAATGGATGATGAGCACATCCTAAAGGCAGTAACATCAGTTATTGTCTGACTTATATTAGTAATTATTTTGCATGTGACCATCACAGTTACATCCATCCTAACCAATGCAGTTCTGGACCAATCACAGACTGGGAGAGTCACAACCTACCAACACCAGTTTTCTAACACTTCAACCAAAAAGAAGGATGCAACAAGTTCCTCCAAACGTTTGCGATATTTGCCACTCTGACATGGTGACAAAACCCTAATTATCAAAACTTTTATTTAATCACAGTACATTTGAAACCATTTTGAAAGAACTTACCTCATTAACTAAGTCCATACACATTAGTAAAATAAGTTGTTACAATCTGGAAATAGTTACCACCACTTTCCTACAAATTCAATGTAAAAATTAAATAGAACTAAAGAACCACTAAAGGAAATTCTTTAGTCACAACCAATTAGGTTTATTCGACAGAAATAATACATATACCAACATCCCTACTCAAAAACTCTGTAATGAAATCAGCAATGTACTGGACTTCAACATGGTAACTACCTCAAACTTCAAAATTCTTAATCTTTGCATGTTACTGATGTAACAATATTACTTTTCCTTTAACATGGCACTCTCTGTACAGAATGAGGGATTAAATATGAGCCCTCCCCCCCTTCCCCTACCTCTGTTATTTTCTTGCATTTCTTCTGCAGTACACAGTAAACTGTTACATTATCAATATTTTTTAAAAAATCTCAAATGCTCAGGTATTTCAGATATGTAGATGATAACCTTATTGTCTTAACTCAATCCAAACCTAATATATATGACACATTCAACGCATTTAATAATACTGTCAAAATTTATCATTCATCATTGAATTGGAATCAAACAGAAAAATCAGCATTCATAGATATCAATATTCACAATAACACTTTGGAACTTCAATATTTTGTAAACCCACTTCCAATGACAGTATTATACTTAATGATTCATGCCACCTGACTGAAAAAAAAACATGTCATGTTAAGTAATTAGTGAACACAATGAACAACTCAACTATTTACCCAGTTACACAGCAACACCACTACGATATCATATCTCGCAATGAATCTATGACATCATATCTCACAATGAATCTACGATATCATATTTCACAATGAATGGGGTCTGTGTAGTGATAGGCTTTGGTATTAGTGACGCTGAATCTCTGGGTTCTGTTACCACAGAGCTAATGGTGTGTGTAATAATGGCAATACATTTGAAGCAGCAGTGGCCTCTCTGACCCAGCAAAACCAGCTGTGTTCCTCCAAACTATGGTAACCCTACCTACCAGACTATATGGTCTCATAACCCAGAAGACCACAACCTATATACATTAAACGTTGTTCACTGCATCTACAGCACAACCCTAAGGATTGCTCACATAAGAAATATTTACAGAAACAAGAACAAAGAAAATTCCATGTCAAATCAATGTGACAGGTGTTTATATAAATAACTCATTTCTTCTGGATCTCAGAAAACACGTGACAAGTAACTGTGTAATATTTATATAATATATAATGCTATGCCAGGAAGTCTGGTTATAATTCTTCTGAAGCTACTAATTTCTCTCCCCCCCTACCCCCCAAAAATACAGCACATCTACTTCTCAGAATAAAATCCTGTACCTAACACTCTACCCCTAGTGTAAGATTTGAGGTCCTCACAACAGTGTTGATGGGATGTTACACTGTGTCAACTGGTAAATAGGTACCAATGTTTTGAAGGAGGGTAATGCCTCCAAAATGTCTGTGACTGTTTACCAGTCAACATGACATAACATCCCAGAAGACCTGATCTTCAGTCCTCCCTGATGTTTCTACAGGTAAAATTACGTTTAAGAGACTTGAGACTTTCATGGTCATACATAATGCGTAGGGCCTTCTGGATATTGTACCGTGTCGCCAGATATTGAAAATTTTCAGTGTTTTGGTAGAAACTGCAGCATATTCCTCTGAAAAGTTGTTAACTTCCATTACTTTTGACCCTGTGCAATACTAAAAGAGCATGAAAAAAGTCAGGTTTGTATCTCCCATTAGCAGTCTGCATCTGTAACTTACTACATCCTGAACTTCATATGCAGCTTCCATGTTGCTTTTTGAGTGGTGGTGTTCATGTGTTTGTTCAACTATGATGCCACACTACATGTGTTTCACTTGTACCACACACATATATTTGCAATAGCAGCATTACAGATGTGCTGGAGTTGGTGTTAGTCGACGAGTTTAATTAACAGAATTCATGCAGATACACTCTGTGTACCACTCTCTGTGACATCAAACATGTACAGTCATTTCTGCATGGGCAACTGCAATTTATGGGACACCATTATTATTCACCTTTAGGTTTTCCATCTGAAACTGTGTGTGTGTGTGTGTGTACGCATTTCTCATGTCCCCCATGCATGTACGCCCAGCCCACCTCAAACTCAATTAATCTCCCTAGCACTAAGGTCATCACAAATTAAAAATACCACTTAACTGTACAATTTTCAAATCTGAACCCTACTTTGTCAGGTTAAACATCTGGCAACATTTTCAAAGAGTCACATTCAAGGTTCTCACAACAGTGAATGTCAAGGCTACAGTTTTGTGAGTTGTCAAGCCATTCAGTTTTATAAAACTGCTGCCTCCATTCTGAAGGTACTCTTACTATGGAGACAGCAGGTTCCTCCAAAATTGGTACCCATCTATAAGACCATATGGTGTATTCCTAGAATTTTGATCTACAGTTTTCAGATACACAGTACATAATCTTAATATTCACTGCCCTTAGAACCACAAATTTCACACAGGCATATTACTCTTACAGTAAAATAGAATGTAAGTTAACTAATAGGAGTAACTAGAAGTATATGTGAAATCTGAAGCAACCAATGGAGTGCTGGTGAGAGAATGGCTTCTAGTGACATTTTCTACAATTCTATGAAGAGTATGTATACTATCAAATGGCAACAAATTTTTTTTTTCAGTCATTTCACTGGGAAGAATACATACCATGTTTACCTGAATATGAGAATTTTTTTCCTTATTCATCATCTAAAAAATGAGAGATGGCCTTATAATTGCACACACAGTTAAATATGTTCTGGATTGGTATTTTTCTGGAAACTGAAGATTGTGAAGGAAGTCATTGTGTATTCACGGAAATATGGTACATAAAGGTGAAACAATAGTGGAAATGGGCTACATATATTTTATTGGGTGATCAGATACATCAATGGTAAGTTAAAAACCTATGTTTCAGAGACCTGCTCTCCCTCGATCATCAAGGTCAACGTGGGAAATGATCATTACTTGTTGATATACAAGTATATCCCAGGTCTTTGAAGCACTGGTTTTCTAACTCAGCACTGATACTGCTGATTGCCAAAAATAATTTTTATTTGTTGTGAAAGCTTCAAACACTAAGCAAATGTATGTAAAAAATTAAAAACTGCTGTACCTAGCTTCCTTCCATCCAGTTCAGAGTGACTTGAATGTATAACAGACTTGCTTTGCCTGATGACAAACAATTGGCATTCCCTTCTTGTTTACAGTTTCAGTTTATGTTTGTTTCTAGCTTACGGAGTTCAAAATTCGCAAATAGAACACATAAAAAATTAATTAGATATTTGTGTAAATTGTTTCAAACTTGTTTACTGTCTGGTACTTGTTTGCTCCCCAGGTTAGACTTGCTTACACAGACAAACAACATTTTGCAACTAAATAAAGCATTTATTGAATGATTATCACAACAATCCACAGCAACTACACAACAAAACATCATGCCATTACATGTCACTGTGTTACAGCTCTCTCACAACACATGTAACTTACGAGCATCACAACACATGTCACATCACATTCTGTACATTGAACACTCTCAGTGTTCCACTGCTTTTTGGGTTACTTGATCACCAATTTTGGTTGCGTTATCTTGAGTGAATGCTGAAGATATTTGTTTGCTTTCAAGAATTACAACAAGTGGCATAAAACCACCTGGCTTCTCAAATGAGAAGTTTCATTATATTTCAAATAAGCCGTAATTTGTAGTGTTATGAAAAATAACTACCCATTCAAAATGTTCCCTGCAATATGAAATGCCATGCTTAAAATGAGGGATCTTTTCTAGCAGCATACAACAGTACATCACAAAAACCTTTTTTATTCATAAAATACAAAAATAAAAATGTTACTAAATCTGAAGAACTATTGAAAGGAAGTGAAGTAAGGATGACATTTTGGTTTTTAAAAATTACAGCCCCTTCCTGCAAATACCCGCACCTTTTGCTCAAAAAAAGTATTGCTTGAGGCCACATAAGTAGGCAGATATTTAATGGCATCCTTCATTTGGAGGTCGAAGTATTTAGAACTTGGACAGAATAATAAACAATTACATGGTCACTGACAAGCTTTAGTTTATCTTTAATGCAATAAATGCTTCTTATGATCAATTAAATGTTTTATGTTACATGTGATTGTGAAATCTTAAGAGCAGGAGACATTTAACACGCTGTCTCAGGAACAACAGTTTATTCTTGTTGTGTGTCAGTAAGAAAATAACCCAGGAATAAAAATAATGTTCATTGCCTCCAGTGAACAATATAAACAAAAACACACAAACTTACAGCACTTCATGCAGTGTCAACAACATGCATACTACAAAAATGTGTTATGTCTCCAACACAAAACTGCTACTCTACACGCGCAAAGTTCTGAAGAAAAACACAGTAAACACAGACTGTACAAACAGAATGACATCTCTCACTTTGCATGTAAGTAGTTCCAAACTTTATTTTTCCTCCAGTTTTAAGGTTTCAATGGCAGCCTATCAGTGAGATGCACAAGTCTGTGCAACACAATTCAAGTACAAAAGTACAAGCATTAATATTACAGACCAAATTTGTGCAATTCAGTATGAACACTGCATTACTGGATACCTTCCCCTCTCTAAAATTTTGTGATCAGTGGGGTCAACATGATCATCATGCCAATCTATCATCTGAAAGCAATAGCAGTGTCACTGGTTATTAGGCACTGAACATTTGTATCATGATAGGTCTTTGAAAATCGCCATGATCTAGCAGTCAAAGAGGTGGGCAACTTGTTGATCCTTCCAGCTTTAATTCATCCAGAAGTCTGTTCAAACATCTTCTGCAGTTCCTTTCTTCTAAAAGTATGTAACATTCACATATTTCTTTACAGTAAACCGAAAATAATAACATGGCACCTTGAAAAACCATTTTGACAGACAGGATGGCAACTGACATATCACTGTAACTTGCCCTCTGAAATTTGTATCACAATGTGTTACAGACACCTGCTAGCTGTCTGTGGTGTTTTAAAACCTACACTGTTTAATGCTTCAAAATTATAAATGCACTACACCAATGAAAAATGCTTTCAGAAATAGTTTCTCTTAACATTCTGACATAAGTAATTCCCCATAAGCCATGCTCAACACCTCACCATATTTTACTTTGTTACAAACAACACAAAATTATTATGCATCAATATTTCCACCCTTACCTCAGAGTGTAAATATGATATATTGGCAAGGACTTAGACAGACACTCATCAAGAAAACATGAGAAAAGTAACTGAAACTTAACTTCTCAAGACAGTAATGGCGTGGCTGTCATCACTGAAGCAGTTCATAGTGTTTGCCTTCCACAGGTTCCTTCATTGCCCAATTTGTACGACACTATACTAGGACTGTTACAAACTGCAGTACAATTAAATGCATTCTGTGCCCTTGAACTATACTGTATACTTTACACTTCATTTTACCCCCTGAACTTGCACAGTGAATCAAGATCTTCACCATTAACTTCCCTCCTTGTATGGTGCAGTGTAGTTTGGTAGACAGGTACCAACATTTTGGAGTAACTTGCTACCACCATCATGTACATTCTAGAAGACCTTGTAATGTTGATTTTTACTCCATTTTTAGGTTAATACCAACTATTCTGCTTCAAGCTTAACTAAATTGGAGAACAACATTTGAAATATGTGTATAAAGATACACTAAGAAGTCCATTTCTCAATGTTTCTGGCAAAACATTTCATGATTAGTTTAGAACCTTGAACAGTATCCATAAGCTATGTTTATTCTTAAAATGCTGCATTTCAGAGAGCAGTGGCTCTTTTATCTTTAGGCAAGTTGGAACCTCGTTTGAGAGGCTCATTACGGAGAGTTTGTCTTAATCATTGGAGTAGTGAAATACCTAATAAAATTAATCCTACAAGTGCCAAGTGTAAAAAATGTTGACCTTATCCTCCAAGTGCTTGCTTGTGGTGCTGGGGTTGAAAATTCCAACTTTGACAAAAACAGCTCTGTCTGATAGCATATGACATCTGCTGGCATTTTATCAGAACTACACAGCCAAGAAACATTTGGAGGAAATTCTTGCCTACTTAAAAGTCCTTACAGATTTGTTATACATATCATGTACCTGTGAAACAAGAGCAGCTATAACATCCATAAATAGCAGCTTGGAACTGCAGGACTTAAATGTGGCACTTCTATGGTCCACATAATTTCTTTTATCTTCAAATTGGTCAGCTATGCATACCATCTATTATTAATTCTGGTAAAATATCACTGAATTGCTATTATGCGAGGAATACACATGTCTAACATATCCTAAATGTTCAAAATGTTAAATACTATGAATAAAACCCATGCATACATATGAAGAAATTGCACTTAAGAGTTATCCTACAAAGCAGCTCACAAACAACAGATATACATACCATAATACAATTCAATTTAAAAGAGTACAGTGGACCCTTGATATCTGTTGACCTCCTGATTTACAATTTCTCATACCCATCACTCACTATTTAGCACCAATATTTCTGTATCTATGGTTGTCTTGTATATTTGGTCATCATTACCTGTCTGACACATCACATCCTGTCACTCTACTACAAACATCCCTATGGCAAAGTTATTTACCAATCTTGTGTCTTACTTTACTTAGATGGAAGGTAACTTGCCCTGCAAGAAGTGAACTCATATGCATACTATATTTTTACAGCAACAAAATTATTGTTAAATTAGCCTTTATTGGTGTACATTTACCCATAAAAATAAGTTGTGTGCTGATGTTTATGACTTCCCCAAAACAAATTATCTTCATAACATGCAAGTCTATTGCTCTGTACCTGCTGCACGTTCAAATGACCAATTAACAGCAGATATTTCAGGTCTGCTGTACATATGGAACAAAACAAGAAACTGAATCTAAAACTGTAACCATAAATAAATTCCCATAAACCTGCCTAGCTCCATATAACAAAACAAATGCATTAAAATATCCCAAAATACCTTTTAAAGAAAATAAACATTTACCAACTTCATGAACATGGCATCTTAAATGAATAAAAAAATATGCTTCTAATATCATCCTCACATATATGACACTCATGATGTTCTGTAACCTTGCTGCAAGATTTATGAAAATGATTAACTGCATTATTTTCATACAGTATTGAGGAATATCATTGGAAACTTCCTCATCTCAGTAAGCCTCACCTAGCCAAAAGAGATGGCAGGGGGACCTATAAATATTCTCACAATTTCACTCCTGTAACACAGAAACTCTAAAATAAGCCCCTTCAAAACAGTTACATTCATGTTGCTTAAAAGTTTTATGGGTTGTAGCCCGGCATCAATTTTTGGTGTATAACCAACGTTTCGGGAACACTTGTTTGTCCCAAGACCCTGAAGTTGGGACAAACAAGTGTTCCCGAAACGGTTACACACCAAAAATTGATGCCAGGCTACAATCCAAAAACTTTTAAGCAACGTTACGACCATGGCGGAAGCCTTCAATTACATAGTTACATTCATATTTAAGGAAGACACAGGATTGATAAGTCCATTTTCCTTTCTAACACAGAATTTAAATGACAAGAAAACTGTGCAGAATTTGAAGCTTTCACAGCCAACATAAGCCATGAACTCTTCTTGAGCGATCTTGGGATCTAAACTTTTGAAGAGCAACTCTGCCTCCAATATCAGGGGCTGTGTTATGAGTGACACAGCTCTTGTATTTACTGCATCATTACTCTTGGACAGGATGCTGAGCCTTGAGAGCACCTATGTACATTAATACGACAGTCACCTCTGATGACGGAGGCCTGGAACAGTCTCCAGAATGTTGGACACTAACTTCATTTTTACAAAGCTGGTCACCCAAGAACACTTCACGATGAGAATATTCTTAATCACAATTATTGCTTCAGGAGATTCTTATTAGCTTTATGAACAGCAATTCAGAATCATATTCAATATACAGTGAAACCTCAACCCATCATTTCTGAAGGGACAGGGGAGAGAAAATGATAAATGAATGAAAATGACAGTTACAGTAACAGCAATAATGTGTCACAAACACCAGGAAAAACTTAAAAGTTTTACATTTTGCATTTAGGCCTACAAAAATAATAAAGTTATGTCAATATCAGCATGCAAATAACTTTTCTTCCTCCAAAGGAATCTGTAATTGACAACTATCTAGTTCAAATCCTTACATTAGAGACAAAACAGTGCCTATTCCAAATCCATGTTCGTCACAGCCAGCAATGGTGTGTGCATAAAAGAATGATTTATGAGTTCCATAAGCGGCACAGACTTTGGCAAAATCTGCACTGCTTCAAGGTCACATTCATATCTTTTCCTCCTCACCCATGCTGCTGCAACCCACCTGATCATCACACAACTCATTATTGTGTGGCAAGCACAGTGTCTACAGACATGTAAGAACTGAAGTCAACACATTTCTCAACATATAGCCATATCCAGTCCTTGTGGAAGGCATTATGCCTGTACAGTTTGGTGGACAATACACAAATTTTATGTCCCGCAAAAATGATGTATCTTGCAGATGAGTGGCGCAATTGTCCACAGACAACAAAATGATTACATCGTGCACACCAATAGAGACATCCAGTACCCTTAAAAACTCCATAAAAATGGCTGTGCTCATCCATGCTATTTTATTTGTGTAGTATTTCACATTTTTAAAACAATGTGTTTTCAATGATTTTTCAGCCATGATTGGCATGAATAAGAACAGGAATAGTAACATTAAATCATACTATTTGAAATGCTGAATTCACAGCAAAGCCAACATTTTGATGTGAGACAATACTACAGCAATGGCAGTAGAACAGTTCACATGTTTTCCACCTTACAACCAATCCTCTCCATCACTTGCTGCTCAACTATCATTCACACTTGGCCGATGCATGGCAACATTTCATAAGTAAAGGGAAATTACTGTCACAGGCAAGTTGCTGCTATGCTTCCGCTATGTTTCTCTCAGAAATGACCATTTTGAGAATACTGTGGGTGAGGACCAGGAATTCTGAATGGCTGATGTGGGAAAACAACACTTTGAGGAACGATACATCCAATATAATGATACACTGTTCACGTGGGCAATTTTTTGGGACTACAAGTGAGCAATACTTGCAGGAAAACAACACATATGGGAATGAAGGACAGAGGTTTCACTGTATTACAAACTTCATTTCTTTTGTCTCATTTCTTCTTGTAACAGTAAGAACCATGAGTTCAACCCACTGAATTACCACTGCTGTATGCTTAACAATAAGAGGCCAGTAACCAACAAATGCACAAACATAAACTACTTTATAGTTTTTATTAATACCGATGCATTCCCCTACATGTGTTTCGGTCCGTAGAATGCATCGATATTAATAAAAACTATAAAGTAGTTGATGTTTGTGCATTTGTTGGTTACTGAATACTAAGTGAAAATGCATGGTAAAAGCAATATAAAAAAAATAATAAGAGGCCAGTTGAGTTGAATGCTTTCTACTGACAGTTCAACACCAAACTGTTATCATATTGAAAGAAAGCATGTGTTTGGTGAATAGACTAAATATAGTGCTTCAATCAGATAAAAACACTAATTTCTTTTACACACACACCACAGAGGAATGAAACACACACTGCTGTGTGTAAACTTAGAGTAACATGGTTTAAAAATTCAGAACACTGAAATAGACTTCAGTTTTCTACACAAAGGTTGACATCTTTGTGTGGAAAACTGCAGCTTATTGTGACAGTTCTTGAAGGCAGATAAAACTCTGGGAGAGAACATACAAAGGGTCTGTACTGATGCCACCATGCAACTACTACACCCCAGATCATAGTGGAACTTGCAACATGCATTAAAAAAAAAAGTAACTCAGTACAAATATGTGGAAGCCCTTTATATTTTCTTGTAGTTCAGCCCTTCATAACTCACTTGGATGCCATAAATGAGTCCAAGCTACACTTCTCTAGAGGCCTTGGGAGCCTTGTCACTGTTCAGCATTTGGTCAATTTGACTCTGTAACTGTTCAATATTCATGTCATTGCTAGCATGAGGTGGTGGCCCTGCAACTGCCACTTCTGGCATCTGCACAGCAGGTGCTGGCCGTGAACTTGAGCTGCCAGCAAATGACGCAGCAAACTGAATGTTACCTAACTGCTGCTCAGGACCAGCCATGGCCTTCGAACTACTCTTCAAGATGGGCAACTTGTCTGCTACAGGAGGGACATTTGAGCTACCTGGTGAGCTGCGTACCTTGTTATCAGCATTTTCCTGGTTCACCAAAGGCTGCTGTAGAACATTCACTTGGCTGTCTGCATTCAAACCAACATCCCGAGCAGCGGCAGCACCTGGCGAGGAAACTGATGATGCAGGTGAAGGTAATGGACCTGCATTAGAGTCCCTCACAGGGGAATTAAGGCTATTGTCTACATCACGTTTCTGTTCTGAAGGCTTCTCTGCAGGTAGTGGAGGATTTCTTTGGTATGACTCCAGTTCCTTCTGCAAGTCATCATATTGAAACAATTACTATATGCCATATTTCAATAGGAACTGATATTAAAACACTAAAGCAAACAAGATTTTTCACAGAGTTCTTGAATATCACATTTCATCACAAGAAGTTAATTCACAAACCCTCATTTTTTATCACAAAATTTGGTAAAAATAAATCTCCGTGTATTTCACACATTCCAATCTTACATAATAACAAAGTCAACAAAAATGCTGTCACTGACGTCCAAAGACATAAAAGGAGTCCCAAACTCCAAAGTGCATGGGAAGACATATTTGGTGTGTAATGTCACTGCTATATGTAACATGAAACGTATGTATGCAACACTGTGCCTAAGCAGGCATAGAAAGACATGGCTTGGAACATACCATACAGAAACACGATGAGTTTAAGTGAAATAAAATAACCTAGATTTTGTTGCACTGTTAGGTCTACCAAGCTCTCCAAACATAATGTTCCTGTTCTTAAATTACTATGTAAATCAAGTTTCTGATCATGAAATTTTGGGGAAAAGTCTGTGAATTATACATTAAGATGAAGTAATTTACCAAGTTTACGTTAACTCAGTGAATATACGAAGGACAAAGATCTGGTTGTACTTTCAACTAGAAGTAACCTTCCACAGTGGCCCTGCTTCTTTCACACAAACATCTTTAAGGGGTCTGAACTTCTTGCAGCAGTGAATATGAAAATAGTGTCTTGTCAGATATGATACTGTGTAGTTTGGTGGAATGGCATCAGCTTTTACAGTAATCTGCAGCCTCCAAATCCTGACCCTGATGCTGAAGGCAGGAAGTTACTTCAAAAGGTTGGCACCATTCTATCAGACAACATGATGTCATAACTCAGAAGGCAATCTCTACCTTAAAAAAAAAAACCAATATTAAGATTATGAATGGTGTGAGCAATTTTCATTCTTACTATACGTTTACAACATAACATGTCTGTCTTTCGAGCAGCAACAAAGTAAACTGTCCTTTTATCTTCTGTTCCATCCAGCTGCCATTTTTCTTATATGCAGTTTACCTCATAATATACCACAGTGAAAAACTGCTGCTTATATTCCATTATTCTTGCATTTTCAATTCTACATGGGTCACGACTACAATTTTGGCCAAAAAATGCAGCAATGTGGGAAATGGAATATACAGAAAGTCCCTGACTTACGTAAGTGGATTGTTCCGCAACCCTATGCGTAAGTCGATTTTTACGTAACTCGGAGCCATGTTTTATTATATACCTTATACACAATAATAATAATTGATATAATAATAATTAATAGTAATTTTAATAAGAATTAATAAAAACATAATAATAATTAATAATCGATACTGGAGTCACTGTTGTATTCAATTGAGGCACAGGCAGGGGTGCGTGTGGTGGTGGTTGGAGTGGTAGTAGTAGTGGTGGTAGTGGCACAATGTTTTTTTACGTACCGTATATTCTCGAATCTAATGCGCATCCGAATCTAATACACACCCAGTTTTTGGCGACT